>QBDW01008796.1:0-47197 GCA_003261595.1 Maconellicoccus hirsutus | reverse complement strand
TACCCAATCCGATCCTAATTCCGAGGAGAATCTCTCAGCTTTTTCAATCCCGCTGCACCTCTCAATGCACCTATCTTAATCTTAAAATTTCCATCGTCTATAGCGGCTTGTTCTCAAGTACACCTTCGCCAGCTTCCACAACTCCCACATGCCGAATTCAAACGTACAATCCGCAACCTCGATTCCGACTCTCGTTTTTGAAACGTAAACAATTACACGTTACGTTAATTGCGTCGTAATTGAAGGCTTCAAAGTACCGTAATTTAATCAACGTTTAACTTGTCGCGTTCGAACGTCACGCCGAATGTAATTTCTTAATTACCAGTCGCACATGGCAAATTCGTGAGATGAATTTTTTCCAACGCGTTATTCTCTCTTCGCAGACCACCTTCGAGAATACACGCGTTTATTATACCTGAACTTGAACTTGACGATGCATAAATCAATAACCTTAGAATTGCCGCATTGTCAGCGCCGCGTTATAATTTATAGCGATTTCGAGTAAATCATCGCGCGCGTTTTACCTTTACTTCTTAATCGTTTTATTGGCACCAATGCGTGATGTGTTTTTTGGTGCGAAGGAAACACGTGATTTTTATTTAGGTGTTTCCTCCCACCCCTCGTTTCGGAAAGAAATTCCGTTTATATGCTATGGAGTCGTATATGTATAGTCAACAAGAGAGGGAGGGGCAGTGCACCCCGAGTTCAAGCCGTATAATTTCCCGAGAATATCTATGACTACTGCTAGAAAGTGGAAGTGCTCTATAATAGTCGCCAAACTAGTTAATACCATCCTCAGAATCAAAATTCGGAAAATTTGTGGTAATTTGAAAGAAATCGAGGGAGTGATATCGATAATATCGATAGTTTTAGTACGTTATCGATTAGATTGCGATATTTTCTATCCATCGATACGATATCGATATAAACAAAGTGTCGATATTTACATTTTAAATATACAGTTATCGAAATAATATCGATATTTTTGCAATATCGATACAATTTCAATATCATGACAATATCGATATTTTTTCAATATTGATAAAATTTCGATACAACGACAAATCGATATTTTTTCAATATCGATGCAATTTCAATATAACGACAATATCGATATTTTTTCAATATCGATACAATTTCGATATAACGACAATATCAATATTTTTCCAATATCGAGACAGTTTCGATATAACGACAATTTCAATATTATGACAATATCGATATTTTTTTAATATTGATACAATTTGGATATAATGACAATATGGATATTTTTTCAACATCGATACAATTTCGATATAACGACGATATCAATATTTTTTCAATTTCAACATTTTTTCAATACCGATACAATTTCAATATTATGACAATATTGATATTTTTTCAATATCGATACAATTTCAATATTATGGCAATATTGATATTTTTTCAATATTGATACAATTTCAATATTATGGCAATATTGACATTTTTTCAATATTGATACAATTTCAATATTATGACTATTGATATTTTTTCAATATTGATACAATTTCAATATTATGACAATATTGATATTTTTTCAATATCGATACAATTTCGATATAATGACGATATCAATATTTTTTCAATTTCAACATTTTTTCAATATCGATACAATTTCAATATTATGACAATATTGATATTTTTTCAATATTGATAAAATTTCGACATAACAACAATATCGATATTTTTTCAATATTGATACCATTTCGATATAACGACAATATCGATATTTTTTCAATATCGATACAATTTCAATATCATGACAATATCGATATTTTTTCAATATTGATAAAATTTCGATATAACGACAATATCAATATTTTTTCAATATCGACATTTTTTCAAAATCGATACAATTTCGATGTAACGACAATATCGATACAGTTTTGATATAACGACAATATCAATATTTTTTCAATATCGACATTTTTTCAAAATCGATACAATTTCGATGTAACGACAATATCGATACAGTTTTGATATAACGACAATATCAATATTTTTTCAATATCGACATTTTTTCAAAATCGATACAATTTCGATGTAACGACAATATCGATACAGTTTTGATATAACGACAATATCGATATTTTTTCAATATTGATGCAATTTCGATATATATAACGACAATATCAATATTTTTTCAATATCGACATTTTTTCAATATCGATACAATTTCGATGTAACGACAATATCAATATTTTTTCAATATCGATACAGTTTTGATATAACGACAATATCGATATTTTTTCAATATTGATACAATTTCGATATAACGACAATATCAATATTTTTTCAATATCGATACAATTTTGATATAACGACAATATCGATATATGAATGAAAGACATTCTTTCGGCACTACTCAAAATATCGATAAATCTTGACAATCGATTGTCGATATTTCTTCAATATCGGTTAAATATCGAGATTATTTCAACATAAAAAAATCGATATTAGTGCGGTATCGATAGGACATTGATACCTCTTGAATATCGAATTATGAGTAATACAATATCGATGATTTGGTATGATATTGATATTATCCTACATAATGAAATTTTCCAAATTCGATATAATATCGATACAAAATCGATAAAACATCGATATTTCCTACATAACATCGACACTACGAAAAAACACTCGATAAAATTACACAGGAAAGAGGCCAGCACGTCGCTACTTGCGTCAAAATATTTACTTCACGGTTGCCTACGCCATTACGTCAAATATTCCAAGCGACTTACGCTTTTAAGCATTCAATAAACTTTAAATAGAAGAAAATTAATAAAGCAACGAACAATTGTGACCGTTTGACGTATCGGTTCAATTAAAGACGGCAATTCGTCTCATAAAAGGGGCCCTTTTTCAAGCGCAACCAACGTAATTGCTCGAATTAAATCGAGAGGCACTTCAAAGCTGAAGAATCCACAGCTCGATGATCGCGAAGCCGGAAATTCGCGATAATTCTCAAAAAACCAATAATCGCAACCTTGGCCCTGCAGCCGTACGGGCTCGACAATGCGACCGGAAAAGGATAATTTACACACGTTAATTTGTATTCCGCGTCGCTTTCTTCGTCGCCTTAAAAGGGGAAACCGCTGTAAAATTTGTACTCGCGAGAGACGATGGAAAAAAAATCCAGAACTAGTCTGTGTCACTTGTTTCGGTCAGAGAAACCCGGTTGCTATGTTTTTATACGTCTACTGATGTGTCGTCACGTGGATATGTTTACCTGCAAACGCACATCCAACGACCGAATTTATTCTCTTTGTGATAACATTTTGCTTTTTTTTTCTCGATAGAATTTTCGATAATTACCCGCTTTCGTTCGAGAACATCTGCTGGAATGGATGCAGGTTTCCAACGGCGTTTTTTTAACGTCGTCTTCGCCAATAAACCAACTTTAAATATCGGCCGAACATTCCGATCGTCGTCGAAGATCTCCGTGTTTACTTGGCTCGTGCAACGTGAAAATTTTTCCATTACTCGATGTCGTTTTATTTGACGAAGGAGCTCGTTGAAACAATGCGCTTTGCTGATATGACGAAAAACTCCGTTGATACGTTTGGAATTATGGTTTATAATACAAACGACCTCGTTACATTGACTATTCAAATCGCCGAAATTTCACGAACTGGTTTTCGTGTAATTATAGAATTATAGGGACACGGTGAAAAGCGCCGTAGCATTGAGAAAAGTCGTATTTCGACGTTGTATTTCAATCTCCATAATTACGCATTTCATTGCAGCAACTTGCAGTACTTAAATTACCATCGTTCTGCTTCATATTCGTTTATTCGTTCGTAATAAAACGCCCACGACGAGTTATATCATTAAATTACCTAACGAATTCGACTACTTGGATTTTTATTTAAAATTCTAAAATAACGATTTTATATGGATATTTTCACGTCGTCATAACATGTCGTAGATGACAAGTTGTTGTCACCGTGGTGAGTGACATTTGATTATAATAAGGAGACATGTTGCGATGACATGTCAAACGATATGATACGATGATAAGTCACGGTCATGGTTATGAGTGATATTCGGGATCCAATGATGTGACATCATGACACAACATGTCATTGTTATGACTTATGGTGACGTGTCATGTTGATGAGCGACATGTAAACATACCATGTAGCATGTTGTGATCAAAAGGCTAATAACATGATATGATGACAAGTCATTGTCGTGGCTACGAGTAACAGGTTCATAGGTTCAGTTGAATTACAAAATAGAATTCTACAATGGTACAGTTATATTCATGTAACGTCGCATGACGTGTCATTATAACATAACACTTCATTGCCACGATGACGTATCATGTGATCACATAATGGTGGCATGTCGTGACGACATGTCTAACAACATGATATAATGGCACGTCATTGTCACGGTGTCGCGCAACGTGTCACGCCTATGACTCATGAATGACATGCAATTTTGTATGACGTGTCATTATGACATAACACGTCATTATCATGATGATATCATGTGATCACATAGTGATGACATGTCGTGATGACATGTCTAATAACGATATGATGGCAAGTCATTGTCATGGCTACGAGTGACATGTAAAGTTGCATGACGTGTCATTATAACATAACACTTCATCGTCACAATGACGTATCATGTGATCACATAATGGTGGCATGTCGTGATGACACGTTTAACAACATGATATAATGGCACGTCATTGTCACGGTGTCGCGCAACGTGTCACGCCTATGACTCATAAATGACATGCAATCTTGTATGACGTGTCATTATGACATAACACGTCATTATCATGATGATACCATGTGATCACATAGTGGCGACATGTCGTGATGACATGTCTAATAACGATATGATGGCAAGTCATTGTCATGGCTACGAGTGACATGTAAAGTTGCATGACGTGTCATTATAACATAACACTTCATCGTTACAATGACGTATCATGTGATTACATAACGGTTGCACGTCGTGATGACATGTATAATAACATGATATAATGAGAAGTCATTGTCACGGTGTCGCGCAACGTGTCACAGCTATGACTCATAAATGACATGCATCTCGTATGACGTGTCATTATGTCATTATGACATAACACATCATTATCATGATGATATCATGTGATCACATAATGGTGACATGTCGTGATGATATGTCCAATAACATGATATGATGGCAAGTCATGGTCACGGTGTCGCGCAACGTGTCATGGTTACGACTCATGAGTGACATGTGATGTCGAATGACGTTACGATGAGCGTCGGTAAAAAACGTTGGGACAAAAGTCGGAGGGAATTAAAAGTAGAGCATTTTTGAGCTTGAACTTTTTTTTGTACTTCTCCAAGTTTTCGAGATATTATGAGAAATCTCATATTGGAGGTGTAAAACTAGGACTATCACCCTAGGCACTTTTTTCCTTATTTTCGCCATTCCTAGCTGGATTTTTAAAATAAAAACCAGGACAATCACGTTGTATCAGTCGGTGGAAGTTGAGGATATAGTATTATGTATATATAATTTGTTTTTGGTGTTCTACTCGCGTCGGTTTCAACAAAAAAAGTTTAAACTCGAGTAATAAGGTTCTTTTGGCGAGTCCACTTGGTGATCAGAGTGGGAACGACCTTGGATCAAAATTGGGACAAGTCACTTTTTTCAAAATAGAGGAAGAAGCGTTGGGGGGGGAGCAAAAATGATTAAAACATAAACCAACCGATAGAGCATAAAAATATGTACAACATATCCAAAAATCAGCGTCCTAAACCAATTAACAGGGGGGCCCCCTATTTGACCTTGAAAAATTTTGTGCCATGGCCACAGCTCCCCCTCCCAAAAAATGGCTTGGGAGGCCGTGTCTCGGCATGTACAAGTAGTGGGTTCCCGAATAGTGTCGTTTGAGGGTGTCGACCTTACACCTCCCCCCACCTTTTGTAGCCTCAAAAAACATGATTTTTGGGTCTTTTTTTCGGGGTTTATAATTAGAAAAATGGTTCTTAGTGGTTGTATTGTTATACAACGTTCACGAAACACCAGTGCGAAGCTTTTTTTGAATTCCGAACTCTTTGATAAATTACAAAAATACGCAAAGATTTCACCTCGAAAATTATATTTCGCGATGAACAATTCACATGGTTGGAATAAAAAATCAAAAATTCATAAAAGTATAAGTACTGGCCAAATACCGACTGTAACTTTTGGTATTTAAAATGCTTTCGAATATTTTTTCGACTTTATCCAAACATTCTTTTATGGCTTTCGCTCTGCTTCGATTCGGTATCTTGAAACAGTCCGATTCGTTGGTATAGGTGAAGTAACCGTTTTCAAAAAGCATCGTGAAAAACCAATCGACGGTTACGTTATTCAGGGGATTTTTCACTTTCAAAATATTACATAAATTTTGCAGCTCGTCTTGGTCGTTGAAAAGGTACATTTTAAAGGTTGTCTTTTGTTCGCTCATCGATTCGTTGAGTTTTTCATTAACCGAACCGTCGAACAATACTCTCCATTGACCCGTTAACGAACCGCTATCTAACCAGAGATTATCGCGGTCGGTATATGGCCAAGTTTTATTTGGCTTTTTCAAGTATTCGCAAATGCACGATGATTGGAATAATTGCGTTTCAGATGTCTTAGTGGTGTACCCGTTGTAGTGGGTTTCCAAACTCGTCATTTTTGTCGCATTCATATCAAATCGCTGCAGTAATTCGTGGACTTCGTTTTTGGTGAAACCGTAATATTGCGCAAATGGATGATCATCCAGGAAACGGTTATACGTAACGTTATTAACATTTAAAGATATCGTGTTGACTCCCGTGATGAAAATATATTCAATGTATTTTTCCAATTCTGGTCGAAATAACATGCACACAGCGTCGTGGTATTGTCTGCCAATATCGACGAACCAATGTTGCTCTATTTTGTTTTTCAAGCCATCGATCCACACAGCGTCGTAATTATCGACGAAAACGAAAACCTTTCTTTTGAAGTACTCGTAGAGTATTTGCACCAGCACATATAAACTATCCATTCTCGGTACCGGTAACTGAGACGCCTGCGACAGGTGAGACGAAGACGGCTCATTTTCGTCCATCAGAGTCGACATGAGATTTACATGCTTCGCGAGTCTCATCTCGATATCGTTTTCTTTGCTCGATTCGAGGCTAAAGTTGGAATTATTCGTAGAGATTATATTATAAAGCCAATTATATTCGCGATACGTATCTTTGAATTTTTTCATCAAGTTTATTTCGTTTATAAGGTGATCCTCAGATGTGATGATGTCATCGTAACTGAAATGAATAACCGGATAGGTGGCCAAGTGATCGTTGATGATTTCAGGATAATTCGATATTTTTAAACGTCCGTCCGCGAATAATTTATAACTCGATGTTTGAGTTTTATTCTTAACGCGACCGAGTTCGTCGACTTCTAGTTGAACGAAGCGTTTTAACATTTTTAAATTGGTAGTTTTGCCAAATCCCCGAGGACTCGTTATCACTTGGTATTTACCGGCGCGAGCTCGTTGGAAAAACGCTTTTATCATCGGTGTTTTATCAACGAATACGTTGCAGGTGTTGAAAATCTCGTGGTCTTTCGAAGCATCCTCCCATAATGCGATTACCTCCCGAGACGTCAATAAAATCCAAAACCCATACAATTCGCGTGTTTTCATATTTCATCGGTAATCCGAATTCAATTAATTCGGCGTTTTCTTATTTTTACGTAAATATTTCATCAAGCAAGAAAAACACTTACTCGGAGAATGAATTATTGAAATTTAAGAAGCAAATGTATTAATCGGAAATATACGTTCGTTCGTTATACGAAACCTTCGATGAATGTTTTTTTATCAACGAGATAAAAAATTCGACGATTTTTTTATCACGGTGATATATTTTTTTATTTTGATTTGAGCATTTTTGTATCTACAAATGAAAATTTCAATCAACGGTGTATTATTTTTAGCGATTTCGTCGCTATTTCTGGTACCGAGTTGTTTATTTTTCTTTTTAATTTTTACATCGTAAGTTATGTTATTTTTCAATTTTGATATTTTACATTGTTACGATGTCTAATTACTTCAGCATTCAGTGTATAAATGTAAAGAAATAAAGAACTTTTTATCACAATAATGTAACTTTTCCGAACATCGATGTCCTATTGATGCACAAAAACCGTTCGGTATTTCTTCGAAACTTCATATAAGTTGCACAAAACGATTAATTTGATAAAAGATTTGTATAAAAATGCACAAAAATTGCCAAAATGATGTTAAAATTGTTTAAAGTTGTTCAATATTAATTTGAAATTGCAAAAAATTCTCAAAATGTTGATAAAATAGTTCAATATTTGATCAAAATTGCATAAGAATCGTTGAAATGTTGAAATTGATTGGTATTCGCTCAAAGTTGCATTGAAGATGTCCAAAACGATTAAATTAACAAATAATTTGCTCAAAATTGAATAAAAACTGTTGGAGTATCATTGAAATAGTTTAAAATTGATCCAAATTTGTTTAAAATTGCTTAAAATTGCTCAAGATTTGTTTAAAATTGCATAAAAACTGTTAAAATATTGTTAAAATAGTTTAGAAGCGATCAAAATTCCTTAAAAATTGTTTAAAATTGCACAAAATTGTCAAAATGTTGCTTTAATTGTTCAATATTTGTCCAAAATTGCATAAAAATTGTTAAAATATTGTTAAAATAGTTTAGAAGCGATCAAAATTCCTTAAAAATTGCTTAAAATTGTACAAAGTTTTCAAAGTTTTGTTAAAACTGTTAAATATTTGCTCAAAATTGCATGAAGACTGTGAAAATGTTGTTCAAATAGTTTAAAATCGGTCAAAATTTCTAAAAAGTTGAAAAAAATTAGGTAAAATTGTTAATTTTAAGCAATTTTAAATAAATTATGAACAATTTTAAACTACTTCAACATTTTTTTGGTTCAATTTCAAGCAATTTTAAACAAATTTTGATCGATTTTCAACTACTTGAACAATATTTCAACAAATTTTATGCAATTTTGAACAAATGTTCAACAGTTTTAAAAAATTATAACAAAATTTTGACAATTTTGTGCAATTTTAAGTAATTTTGTGCAATTTTAAGCGAATTTTGATCAATTTTATGCTACTTTAACAATTTTTATGCCTTTTAGAGCAAATATTCAGCACTTTTAACAACATCTCGACAATTTTGTGCAATTTTAAATAAGTTTAGATGGATTCTGAACAATTTTAACAAAATTTTAACAGTTTTCACGCAATTTTGAGCAAATATTGAACAATTTTGAAAAATTGTAATAAAATTTTAACAATTTTGTGCAATTTTAAATCAATTTTATACCACTTGAACATTTAAAAAAATTTTATGAAACTTTAAACAAATTTTGAACAGTTTTAAATAACAAAATTTTCACAATTTTGTACAATTTTAAGCAATTTCAAACTTCAACAATTTTTATGCCATTTTGAGCAAATATTCAGCAGTTTTAACATTTTGACAATTTTGTGCAATTTTAAACAAGTTTTGATCAATTCTAAACCATTTTAACTACATTTCAACAGTTTTTATGCAATTTTGAGCAAATATGGAACAAGTTTAACAGCATTTTGACAATATTGCGTAATTTTGAGCAATTTTAATCAAATTTTGATCAATTTTGAACTGTTTCAGTATTTTAACGGTTTTTAAGCATTTTTGAGTCAAGAATGAACAGTTTTGTATAATTTTAACAACACCTTGACAATTTTACGTTATTTTAAGTAATTTTAAATAAACTCTGATCGATTGTGAACTGTTTTAACATCATTTCAACAGTTTTTAAGCCAATTTTAAGCAAATATTGAACAACTTTAATCAGTTTTAACAACATTTTGCATAATTTATAGCAATTTCATGGTTTCTGATCAACTCTAACCCATTTTAACAACATTTTCACAGTTTTTATGCAATTCTGAGCAAATATTGAGCAACTTCAAAATGTTGAAGCGGTATTATGCAAATTACAAAGGGTTGCGTAGTTATTTCACATTTATTTCGGCCTATTTTGTTCGTTCACTTCACGAAATTAATTAAAATAACGTTTAAATTAAAAGTAAAAAAATCTGTAAAAAATTTTCCCAACTTTTTCCTCTTTTACCAACCCACTTAAACCTAATATAAACTTCGTTTTGCACAACTTCCACCCGATCCCTCCCCCCACTTCCAAGCGTCTCATCCTATGTCGCGAAAAAACAACCAAAATCGAGTGTAAACACCTGCAAAGGTCTACGTAAAAATACCCGACATTTGAGCTCGTTTAATTAAAACTACAAACGTTTCGTTTCAATTCCCGCAAGAATGGAAGTAAAATTTTAAAAACTTCGTAATGGCGACATACACCGGTGAAATTCTCGTTTCGAGTTTATTAAACATTCAAATCCTATTTGTCTCGAGCATATGGAAAAAAATCCGAGCGTATCGAGGTGAATTAGATTTTAAATAAACGAAAAAAACGAGGAAGATACTTTTCTGTGAGACTCTTCAGTATGGAATTTTCGACTGTGCTTCGTGTCGTCTGTTGTATTCGCGATTACACGGTCGAATACAATAAACGAGTGTCAACGGTGTAAATCATAAATGAAAACATTTAGCCGCAGGTGTATTACGATGTAATTCAGATTACTCTCATTACGGCGCCGCGTACGCAAACGACAAGTGTTTCTTAATCTCGATAAAGTACGAATTCGCCATTACGAAATCTCCGCGGTCACGGTTACTGGCTCGCGAGATGATAGTGAATTGTTAATATCGTCCATCGTGACTAATAAAAATCGCGCAGATAGCGCTACAATAGATATTTTAATTGGGCGACATTTTCTTCCATTTTACTTATTTATTATATTCGATGAGAACGACACGACCTATAACCGTCTCCGCCACAATGGACCAATATCCAGACGAAAATTACTCGCGAGTTTCGCGACAAGTTAACGTCCTCTTGCTCTAAATGTCCTCTAGGATCATCGAGCAATATGCCAATTAACCAATAGTAATTGTACGCGTTTCTAAATCGTTTTACTATTTAAATATCCAAGCTGCGGTAATGAAAAAAACGGGAAGAAAATTACAGAAACACGATGCGATGGTTTTTCTACGCGTTGGCCGCTCATCTCGTAGAATACGCGTGAAAGATAAGATTAATGACTACGCGTAAACTTCGTGTAATCTTTCAACCATTTTTGAGTGAGTTGTAAAAGTGAAATGCCACATTGAATCGTATAAGTTTACATTTTTTTCAAGACGTGATTTTAGAGTGAAAGCGAACCGCCTCGTGTACCAATGGGTGCCCAAACAATAAGTCTCAAATGTTTCGTGGTCGCAGATACATAAACAATGAAAATATACCTCGAATCCACCAAACAAGAAAAATTCGCCAATTGAAACTCCACGAAATATATTTTTCGTAAAAATACGATAAATTAGTTTACAGTCCAAGCGGTAAAAAGTACTTTAGAAAGCAGATTTAGCTTGCATTTTCACCTAAAAAAAAACTTTGGAAGAGAGAAGACAAGCAAGTGGTAAAAAGCCATGTTTATATCTCGAGGTTACATTTGAGAAAAAACAATAATTCACCCAAATTGGGAATAAAAATTATTAAAAAATTGTTCAAAAAATTTCATCACGATTTTTGGATTTCTAGCAAAATTTCAACCCGTTTTGATGTATTGCAAGGCCATTTTCGAAAAAGATACTCAAAGACTCATTCAAATCTGAAATTGACTCAAATCTAAACGTAATATGCTCAAGATCGACTCAAAAAAGTTTTGTTTTTGATTTTTTTTTGTAAAACTTTAGCCTATTTGGATGTATTGCAAGACCGTTTTTGAAAAAAAAACCTCAAAAACTCACTAAAAACTCAAAAACTTACTCAAATCTGAGCGTTATATACTCAAAATTGTCTCAAAAAAAACTGTACGGATTTTTGATTTTCTCGTGGAATTTCAACTCTTTTTGATATATCGCAAGACTACTTTCGAGGAAAAACTCAGTAATTGACTCAAATTTGAGCTTGAAATCCTCGAAAATTACTCAAAAAAATTAAATTACGATTTTTAGTTTCCTCGTAAAATTTTAACCCATTTTGATAGGTCGCAATGTCACTTTCAAAAAACATTTACAAATTGGTTTTCCAGTAAAAATAGGGGAACCTCGAGCCTACATGAAGGTGTTTGCACCCCCCTCTCCCACTGTAAATTCAACGAAACACTTTCTTTGCTAATGAGAGTTCCAAATACATGTTCAAGTTAAATTCAGAATAATAATGATAAGATTTCACACAAAATGGCGTCCTACTGATTGGCAACTGAACAAGGCTCAATCATCAATCTTAAAAGGGGTAAAAATGGGTCGAAGAAAAAATTCATAATAATCAAAAATATTCCTTATGAAATTTCCTACATGAATTATGTAATTATGGTTATGTTCACGAGAAAACGCAAGGAAATTTTTATTTTTGACGTTAAATCGAGAAAAAACGAATTCACGAAAAAATTCACAATTACTAAAAATATTCCTCATAAAATTCCCCACAAATAATCAAACAAACGTTATTCACGAAGAACTCAACGTCGACGAGGAAAACGCGAATAAACTTCAGCTCATCTCAGCTTCGTTAATTTAGATGCCCAATGGTTTTTCGTTTGGCCATTTTCACCACGAGAAAAATGGATTAACGAAAAAATTGTTCGTAACTAAAAATATTCGCGATAAAATTCCCAACAAATTACGTCATAAAGTTATTTGTATATGTAGAATATGCAACCTACAGTTTAACCGTGTTTTATCGTCAACGTTGCGTTTACAACTTTTGTATAAATGTTTTAACCATATTTCTCAACGTTACAAAAAGTGATAGTAAAAATAATCAGGTGTGAAAACTGCTACCCCCCTTTCCCTCCCCTAAGAAGAAGCCGAATATCCTTCAAATAGAGAAAGCTGAATTTTGAAGGTAAAAAAAAATATTTCGTAAGTTCGGTGTCCCCCCCCCTCTCCTGTTCGATTTTCACCTGCTTTACAAATATGAACTTTCATAAGAAAAAACCAGTAATAATGACCGAAAAAATGATTTTTATGATATTTCAGTATGAGCCCAAAGTAAAAAAAATCTGAAAAAAATTACAGAGGCTCAGAATACATTGCACAATTTATAAAATCATTTTCTTTTAATTGCATTCAAAATAAACCTATTTTTTTGGCTTTCGAGATTTCTAAATTACTTTTCAAGGTCTTCTTTGAAGTGGAAAAATGAAAAAAAAAATTACCGAGGTTACTTCTTAACCTGAAATTATTCTATAACCAATCAAGTTTCATTTTAATGGACCAAAAACTCCTTTAAAAAATTGTAAAATACATAAAAATTTTTTAGAGGTCACACCCCCTCGAGAAAAATAACGATGCAACTATGACCTTGAAAATAACCTATTTTCAGGGTATTTAATTTTGGAAAATAAGACCAAAAACAAATCATGGCCCAAATCTCTTCATCATGCTTCCATGGTTACGCGAATTTTTCAAATTTTCGTTTATTTCCTTAAAATTCCAATCACGTCGAATGCATTAAAATTACCCATCAAACGTCAACGAAATAAAAACTACGGAATCTACGCCAAACTACCCCTCGCTGTATCAGTTCTAAATCACAATAAAAATCCCAGACCTTTACATTAAATCACGATTCATCGCGTCAGATAACGTCATTCGAAGCTTCGATTACCATAAAATATCACCTCTCGACGTAAGGCTATTTTACAAATCTATTACACAGTAAAAAAAAGTCCGAATCACCTGCGACTCCGTTCATCGTAAAATCTCCGCAGACTGATGACCTTATCAACTCGTCGATCCCAGGAGGTCTATTATACTCGTACCCTATAGAACACCGGCGATAACTATCTGAGCGATCTCAAATATCGCCATTTTTTCACTTCAAAAACAATAAAGCTCGAAACGCGTTATTAATTTTAATGGCTTCGCAAATCAAACTATTAAATTTAATTGCCTTCGTATCGACGCGGCTACCGCGAACAATGTCGAACACGCGAAATTCACATCTTAGCTGCCGTTGGCAATGCCTCCAAGACGATTCGCTTTATCAATTAACACGACGAATGCAAGGCAAAGGCGAAACCTACACGAACTGTACCCACGTGCGAACAAGACTACGAGTGATACTTGCATTGACATACGAACCGAGCCATAAAGGGAATAACAGACAGGATGTTAATATTAACAGTGATTTTAGCCAATGGTCGTCGTGTCTACAATCGTTCCCTGTGATTTTGATAAAACACGTAGGAAACGCTTATTTAATTCAATCAGCCTAACTCCATCGTCAGTTTGATCAAATGGCTGAAAAGCTGTTGATAAATTCGTCATAAACGACACCGTCTTCATAATCATCTCGGTAGCAATTACCATACGTGTTACTAATTAACGCGATAATTATAATTATAAATCCGATACAACGTATACTAATCGATGACTACATTAAAACGTTACTTACTACCGAAGTCGATTTGTATTGACACGAATTTCTCACCTGTAAAAAAAAATAAATTAATTACAACTTGAAAAAATTATACTTCAATTACTCTTTTTTTCTCCTCTTTAAACGGTAATTTTTCACGTGAAATATCACACAAAGCGTACCTTTGAGAAATCGCCATAATTCAAGTAACTTTTCCCATTTAATTCTTTTTAATCGCACAAACTCCACATTCCACTCTCGGGTACTTCGCAGAAATTCACTCGAAAATATCAAAATGCTCCGCTGCCCTTCTATAATGTGCCCTCGAATTATTTTGCCATAAAGCATTTGCACTTTTTTTTGGCAAAAAAATTACCCACTTTTACATGCGGATCACTTTGGAATATTTTATTGGACGCAAAAATAGCGAAAAAATTTCAAAATTATCTCGATGAAATTTTCCCAAAACGATTTACTTGTACTGAAAAAGCACGCGTAATAAATAAAGTTTGAATATTTTACAGCAAACATTTTCTATTTAAACGGAAGAGCTAAATCTTATGAATTTACTAGAAATAGGTCAAGGAGATGGAAAACTTCTGGGAATGCGTGAATTTCAATTCAACTCATGATACACCATATGACTCGCTATAAAAAGACAAGTATTTTTTGACGATTGTCATTTTGTTTATTTGCTGAAAAACACGTAAAACTACAAGATTGTTTTAGTTCAATATTTCAAATACAAGATGAAACCACAATAACTCGATTAAAATAATTTCCATGTAGCGTCAAATTAAACACAAAACTTGAAAAGATTCGGTACCACCGCCCTCATCCCGGGTTGAATCAACAAGGAAATCTTAAGGAGTCCCGAGATCTAAATTTAAATTTATACAAAATAAATGACCGGTTTTCGGTGGACAATTGAACGGCATTCTTCATCGTGTGAATTTTAAGGGGGGAGGGAGGGGTTTACGTAAGAATTCATAATAACTAAAAATATTCTATATAAAATTTCGTACAAATTAGGTTATTAACGTTATTCACGCAGAACGCGATGTTGACCAGAAAAACACGAATGAACTTCAATCTTTATATTCAGCTCCATAATCGATAATACAAATTTTGTTTCGATATTCGAGTTCGACATCACAATATTTTCGGTTTCGATTCTCGATGGTGATGTTTTATACTTCGATATTGATATTTCGAATTCGATGTTTTTATTTCGATATTTCGATTTATCGATTTTGATACTTTGATTTCGATTTAAATTTGTCGATTTCAGTATTTCGATAATTCGATTGATTTCGATTACGTGATTGCAATAAATTTCTTTCGATATCTGAACTCGATCTAATTCAACTTTTCGTCTCAATGTCGTTTTGATGTTTAGGCTCGATATTTCGATTTATCGATTCTGATGCCTCGGTTTTGATATTTTGATTTCGATATTTCGATTTAAATTTGTCGATTTCAGTATTTCGATAATTTGATCGATTTCGATTACGTGATTGTGATATATTTCTTTCGATATCTGAGTTCGATCTAATTCGACTTTTCGTCGCAATGTCGTTTCGATATTTGGGCTCGATATTTCGATATTTCGATTTATCGATTCTGATATCTCGGTTTTGATATTTTGATTTTGATATTTCGATTTTACCGATTTTAGTACTTTGGTAATTCGATTTTGACACTTCGACTTTATTATATAATTCGACTTCGATTATGTGATTGTGATTTTTTTTTTCGATACCTGAGTTCGATCTAATTCGACTTTTCGTTGCAATGTCGTTTGGATGTTTGGGCTCGATATATCGATACTCTCATTTCGATTTAAATCCTTCAATTTCAATTTATCGATTTTGATATTTTGATTTCGATATTTTGATTTAAATTTGTCGATTTCGGTAATTTGATAATTCGATTTCAACGCTTCGATTTTATTATATAATTCGACTTCGATTACGTGATTGTGATATTTTATTTCGATACGTGAATTCGATATAATACGATTTTTGATTGTAATATATATATTTTTTTAATTTGATATTTAACGTCACAGGGGCTCGATATTTCAACATTTTCATTTTTCGATTTCAAATAATCTATATCGATATTTCAAATTTGATGCTTAAATTTCGACGTTTCCATCTTGATCGTGATAAGTTCATCTTGATATTTGAATTTCGATACTTTGGTAATTTCTTTTCGATTTGAATATTCGAATTTTAATTTCAATTCCAACTCATCTATTTTGATATTTTAATAGTGATATCGATATTTCACTATCGATTCTGATATTTTAAAACAAATCGAATTAATTCTCTGGGCATTAACAAATTTCAACAAATTCTAAATCAAATTTTTCTGGAATTATATTTCTAGGTTCTCCATCGCCTTCAGTGGTTCATCACGTATTATATTCACCTTTGGCACATTTTCCACTCTTTTTCACGTAACATAATGACGACGAGGTACGCATAAAATCCAAGAATTAATTTCCCAAACACCGCGACGTGTTTACACGCGAACACGATGTTTAACAAAAAAATCCATCAATTGTCCAACGCGCCTCTTCTCAAACATGCACCGCAGCGTAAAACACATTGTTTTGATCACCCTGGGCTCGAATTGTTGATTACTAAACCATTGACAAAGGGCCGATTAGCTCGACCATTGGTAATGTAAATATAGAATTACATCGAACCTGTTTGTCTTACGAAGAACGCGGTATTTGGTTCAAATCTACGAGTAAAAATCTCATGTATTGTTTACTCGTGAAAAAAAGCGGAAATGTCTATATTTATACAACTTGGAAATTTCGACGTGATAAATAGGTGCTCGAAAGAATTAAGATATATGACTCCACCTCGATCATTTGATCATTTTGGTGACCACTTCGCAGCTACCGTGTATTCAGGTGAAAAAGTAAACATTCACGTTGCTAATATGGCCATTGAAAATACCATCATAAATTAACGGATTAGCTAAAACTTGGCTGCTATGGACGTACGGATACAAACACCGTAATAAAAATCCGAAGGAGTTCCGTCCCAATATCCGTTTCTCGTTACCAACAATGTACACGCCACTCGGCGATAAATATTTATGATAATACGTCCCGTAAAACGCCATTTTCTCAGCTGACGTATCCGACGCAAAGCTACCGATTGATATGACGATTCAGCAATATACTACACGAATTCAACGCAGAAAAATTCGAAATTAGTCGAGCAACGCTCGAAAAATCTCTCTAATTTGCCTAATATCACAAATGTTGGCTTTCGTTGCCAGAATATAACGCGTTTCAACAATGTCAACGAACTCCGATGTCTGAAAATTTACTACGTGAAAATTCCTGCCGAAAACGCGTAAAAAAATCATACAGCTTTAAATTTAGTTTCGTTACTTTTCGCGAAATTTCCACAAAAGTTTATATCGACAACGTTTCGGATTCTATTTCATCGCGTATTACTTTTACGACTCGAAAATAAGCGGTTTTATATTTTAATCGACGAGCGAAAAAATACCATTGATACGTATCAAAGCATTTTTTCAAATTTATTCAACTCGTGTTTCGTGCCGCGGAGTTTATTCAAAACACAAGCGATTATTACCGAAAATAATTTCATTTCAATTTTTCTTTTGAAATAACTCATTAGCGTGTGTCTCATAAGACTCACGTTTTTTTTTTCTCCAAAACAAATAACTCAATGATGGACACGTACGCGGTAGCGGAAAGATTACCGATGTTTTATTCAAATTACCTTTTCTTCGATTAATCTTATTTTTTTCTCATTTTTTAAAAATAAACTTCGCTCTATTTATAGTCGTCGTGTATCTTTTTCGATAATTGATAACCACTCTGTTATAGAGAACGTGATAAGGTTCGCATTAATTTCGTATTTCGCATTCGTGTACGCGTGTTCTATCATTTTAGCATAATGCGAACATGTGCCATTAACGTTAATTACCTTTGGTGTTATATGAAAGCGCCACGTTGCCAAACGGAGGCGAATGCATTGGGAAAAATCGTTCGAGCGGGGTTGTCTTTTATTACGTACATTTTACTACATTCGAAGCTCGTTTCATCCAATTCATCTTTAGATAATTTCAAAGGATTCGAAAGCCAAGTGGTTTTCTCTTCGTTTCCATAATTTTTAGCCAGGTTTTTTAAAAATAAAAACCATGGTAATAGATTGTATCAATCGACGAGAGTTGGAGGAGGGGGAGAGCAAATACTCAAAGTTCGTTTTGGGACCTCAGAAGTCCATTTTGACAATTTTTATCGATGTCAGTCTATATATACAGCAGTTTTCTTTGTGACCTTATCACGCCAGAGCGAACGAACCGAATTTCGTCAAATTTTCAACATTGTAAGTTATCGGTAATTATCGTAAATATGGGAAGTTGATGGTAAGTTACCGCAAATTTGTGGTAAATCATCATTGGTAACTAATAACTGCAAATCAACAGTAAATTACCATAAATTGGTGGTAAAATACACAAAATGATGGTAAATTACTGCAAATTATGGTTAAATCATTGTAAATTACCGGTGAATTACATAAATTAAATTACTGGTAAATTACAAAAATTGATGACAAATTACCGTAAATTACCGGTAAAATACCGCAAATACTGCAAACTACAGAAATTAACGGTAAATCACCACAAGTTACCGGTTAATTACCATAAATTACTGGTAAATTCCCACAAATTCCCGATAAATTACCAAAAGTTACCGGTAAATTACCATAAATTACCGGTAAATTACCATAAATTACTGGTAAATTACCACAAATCACCGGTAAATTATCACAAATTACCCGTAAATTACCATAAATTACCGGTAAATTACCACAAATCACCGGTAAATTATTGGTAAATTACCACAAATTACCGGTAAATTACCATGAATTACTGGTAAATTACCACAAATTACCCGTAAATTATCACAAATTACCCGTAAATTACCATAAATTACCGGTAAATTACCACAAATCTCCGGTAAATTACCATGAATTATTGGTAAATTACCACAAATTACCCGTAAATTACCATAAATTACTGGTAAATTACCGAAAATACTGTGAACTAACGGTAATTATCGCAATTAATCAAGATTGAGAGTTATTATGAATATAAAAATAAGAGCGTGCGCTAGCGAGCGTAGCAATGTAATCTTGGGGGAGTATGGGATCAAAGCCTTCAACTAGTGAAGCTAATTTTTTTTTTGAATATCCCTCACACTATGTTCGCTATTCGTTGAAAATTCCCATAAAACGGCTCAATATCGAGTATATTTCCATATCGCGATATGACTTTTCAATTTTAAAATCAGCCGTCATTTGTTAAACTTATCATGACGTTTAATTATCGCGTATACACGTCGTGCATAAATTCAATCACAGTTCGCTCAGCGGTCCGCTAATAACTTTAAACCCACCGTGTGTATTAAACGAATATAAATAAAATGCTTCGCCTATTAACGATGTTTCGGACATACACGTTCCTATAAGTACAACGACGCCTAGGTAAATAACTTCACAATATGTAGGATTTGTGTACCAGCGTGCCCTCATCCTACGCTTTATTACCATGTACCATACAAATCCGCCATCCGCCACCTCTTCGCGTTACTCCGAATCATTTTTAGTTCTATTTAACTGTAAAAATATCATTGAATCATGAAGTGTGGTTTAATCAACCTATGAAATGCGGAGGTGGTTTCGAAAGCGAAAGTGTTTGGAATTCTGAATCATGTAATTAAACGGAACGCTGGTATGTATTTTTAAAACGGAAGCGTTTCGGGTATAGTTTGCGTGGTTTATTGAAAGGAAAATAAAATGCGCTTGCATTTTTCCTGAAAACTATCTCAAGTGACCTTGATTGTTTGATTCGGTTGAGCCGCACCATTCATCGTTCGCTTCGGAACATTTACCGCTGAGCTTCTCTCGAACGTTTCTCACGATTTTTTTATACGCGATGGTCGACACATGGTGATTTTTTTCTCATTGTCGGTAACACTTGGAGATCTCACTGTGTCGGTGCGCCACATGCGAATCGAGGATATCGAACGTGGTGAAGAATTTTTCACGCAATATGAAATTTCATTACGAAGGGATTCTAATTAATTTAAAACTTGACGCCTTTTTTATCGACTTGACAGAAAAAAACGTCCAATGAAAGTTTTTCGTTTAGATATTCCCTGCATTTTTAGTTCTGACAGAAATTTCATTTGGAGGTACTGCAGGACTCCAAATTTGAAAAAAATGTAGTAAGAGCGCGAGAAAACGCATTCATCGTTTTAAAATTAACAAATCTCGAAAAATAGTCACAAAATAGAAACATTATCGAAATGGAAGAAGAACCCCCTACCCCTGCGTACCTAAACTAGAGGCAAATCTCGAGAAAAAATAACTAAAAATTCTATCGACGATTTCTGGTTTTTAAACAAGGTACTTTCGAAGACACGACTCTTTAGGGCGCTTCGAGTTGGTAAATCGTCGTCTCCGGTCTCGCCAAGGTGTGTCCATATATTATGCGAGACTGGCGTCAAAATCCTCGATGAGTCACCTCGACACTCTAGTTTGCATTTTTCAAGTATAACGACGAGAGAGCTTCTTTCTCAAGCGTTTACAATTGCGAAAATGCCTGAAAATTCCGATCGTTCCGTCGTAGGTATTTTTAATATCCGCGGAGCGTTTTCGAATAACAAATTCATTTTCCATTGTCATCGCCGTCTTGTCTTCGTGGTTGTTCAATTTTCAATCTACTTCCGGCAATTGTACGAGAATCGCTATTCTCTCGTATCACCACGCCGAGTTTCGTTCCATTGTAATCTGACATCATAATTTCCCCATATGCGAAGTATACATGATATCAACTCGAAAATGTTCTAGATTAAAAATCCGTATAGGAAAAAGAACATTTGTATATTTTTCTTCTCCATTTTTTATAAACACGCGCCGCGTATATCGAAAAGTAAAAAAACCAGATTCGTTTGAACGGAAATCCTTTATGGGTTCATTATCTGGCACATGTATCGCGGTACTAGGTGTAGTAGGTACCGGTTATATTTGGAAAATTTTCACCTATTAAGTGTATTTTCGCGCGGCTCTTATAAAAATTGGCACTTATCTCGATACTCGAACGTTAAATTCACTCATTAAAACGTATTTACAACGTATTGAGAAAACAGATCGGGTACGTAAGAATTTCGGTTCCCATCAAATAGCCGTACTTGCGTTTAACCATCGTCAATGGCATGTAAACAAACCATAAAAAACTTCTTTGTTCGTAGATAGCGTTTTTTTCGTGTTTTTTAATACGTAAACGCGTTAATTACCTTTTTTAAATGCATAGAAAGTAGCCGTTCGCATACGCGTGTCTGTATAAGAAGGGGTCCACTCAGGGAGAAGGGAGGATTTTTGTTTTAATCGCAAAAATAAATGAAGATGATGAGAATAAATTTATTCAATAAGATAAATTTTTTTGATATTTTTCGAATATTTCCCCCCTCCTTCTCCCCGAAAAACCTTTGTCACATTCGGTAGAGGTCCCATCCCCCTAAAATTTATGTGAACATGAATCAAAAATACATATATAACGTATATTTGTACATAATTTTTATCAACATACCGAAAATAAGAATTTTTAAAACTCGGGTACGCATCAAAACTACATAAAAACCCCTTTTTCAGGGCAAAATAGCGAAACAGATTGATTTTCTTCGATGAAATATTTTTCGACCAATTATAGACGTCAATACGAGAAAAAAAGTTCATATTCAATGCACCGAAAAAATTGATAGTTTTTTTGTAAGAATTAATAGAAAAATTACGAACATGCGTCCGAGGAGTCGACACCTCTCGCTGCGTTATAGCGGCAGCGTTACGTCCACGCGTCGCGAACATGTCGACCGGAACTTCAGTTTGCCGCTAATACGCAACGGGAAGTATCGAGTAGACGGGCGTACGTTCGTAATTTTTCAATAATTTTTTACGCGAAAACTATCAATTTTTTCGGTGCATCGAATATGAACTTTTTTTCTCGTATTGCCGTGTATAATCCGCTAAAAAAATTTCATTAAAAAAATTCAATTTATTTCACGACTTTACCGTAGAAAAGGGTTTATGTGGTTTTGATATGTACTGTTCTTATGTACCCAGATTTTAAAAATGCAGATTTTTTGATTATTGATAGAAATTATATCTAAAAATAGCGTATAGTTTTTAAATGTATGCGCATTAATCTTACAATTGGAAGGGGGTGGGACCTCAATCAAACGTTATAAAAATCGTTTAAGGGGGTTTAAACTGGACGAAAAATTTTGAAAAAAATATACATCATGTAAGCAGACGACCTTCATTTATGACCAAAATTTCAAACAATTTGATTGAAAATTCGTCAACATTGGAATCCCACGAGGAACCACATCACTCACACCCTTTCCCCGAAATGAATAACAATGTTGTTCAACTTTCATTCGCTTTTGAAACGCCGATAAATGTAATACACTATCTAGCCTGGGGTTTTAATCTGCGAATAGTATTACGAAACACGCGTCGCGCGTTTTATTTTATCTATTAAAAAGCAAACGGTGTTTTAGAAAAATCGCTTTATAAATCGTATTACAGCCGAACAAAGTTCATCGTAACGCAGTCACGTTGACATTATGACCGAATTCTACGTATTAGACCACGTCATCTTGATAGCACGAAGATCACCTTTGGATCGGGACGTACTGTTTTGAATTTCACCGTCGTTTTTTATTGCTTTTTTTAATGGTCTCCGAAGCATAATTTGTTTCGTTTCGCCGATTACGCTCCGTTACGGCGGTAATGTATTTTTAAATGAGAAATCACGCGAATTTTTGTCCGCCATCGAAGCGCCACGAGATGAATGTGACCTTATGCGAGGCGGTGATGCTTTTCCAAGTGATGGGAAATATGTGTTTTAAAGATTACCATGTCATGTGCGGATGTTTTGATCGGAATGTGACGAAATCTGCGTACGATATCGTACGAATATCGGCAATTTCGGACTGTTGAGGTCGTCGAGTTGCCACGGACAGAAGCATTTTTATACTCTGTTTTCTACGTGTATAGCGCCTTTCGTGTATGTTGGAGGGTTTAAATGGTCGCCGTGATATATTACCCCGGTTTTAAGTTTTTCATAAGAGTAGTATACATATGTGAAAAACGCGTGTATCTATGTATATATGTCTCAGGTCGTATGTTGTCGGTGGAAAATGAAATAATTTTTACATCTATGGGTTTCCATTCAACAATAAGGGATATTTTTTACGCTGGAAACACTTTTTAGAGTAAAGGTTGGTAGAAATTTTTCAAAGTTGTGAAAAAATATTCTTAATGAGGTCTGACAGCTGACACGGAGCTTTAGTATCGCTTTCAAAAACATACGTAAATAATGGTGCTTATAAGGTTGCATAAGGTGTTCCGAAAAATATGCGTTTACCTAACCTATCCTAAATCAGAAGTTTATGGCGGTTGAGGTAAATTACCGTTATTACGGAAAGGCGAATGACAGCAAAATAGTCGTAAATTTACCATACAATCTTGATAAGTTGCAATAATTACCGTAAGCAGTATTTGCGGTAATTTACCGGTAACTTTTGGCAATATATCAGTAATTTGTGGTAATTTACAGGTAGCATTTGGTAATTTACCGGTAATTTACGGTAATTTGTGGTAATTTACCAGTAATTTATGGTAATTTACCAGTGATTTATGGTAATTTAACGGTAATTTGTGGTAATTTACCAGTAATTTATGGTAATTTAACGGTAATTTATGGTAATTTACCAGTAATTTATGGTAATTTAACGGTAATTTGTGGTAATTTACCAGTAATCTGCGGTAATTTACGGTAATTTACCAGTAACTTGTAGTAATTTACCGGGAATTTACCCGTAACTTATGGTAGTTCACCGGTAATTTATGGTAGTTCATCCTTAATATTTGTAATTTACCAGTAATTTAATTTACGTAATTCATCGCTAATTTACAATGATTTAACCATACTTTGCAGTAATTTATCGTCATTTTGTATATTTCATCACCAATTTACGGTTAATTTACAGTTGGTAGCCAATGATGATTTACCACAAATTTGCGATTTTTCGGTTACTTACCATTAACTTCCCGTATTTACGATAATTACCGGTAATTTACAATGTTCAAAATTTGACGAAATTCGGTTCAAGCAGCTATCATTTTATATAATTATGTATGTGGATGAAAGGCGGGGGGGGGGGGTATTTTCAATTCCAGTTTTGAAGTATTTGAAGGAATCCCATTTTCATTGTTTTTACATCAGAAACACCCTTCATGAAAAAGTTTACGGACCCATGGTTGATCTAAGGTGAAAAATCTTCAGATAGAAGTTGTAGAGAATTCAAAAAAGCACATTTTTGATCTCGAACTTTTTTCTGTATCTCTTCACGTTTTGAGATACTGCGGAAAAATCTCATTTTGAGGAGACGAAACCCCGGGTTTAAAAATCCAAATACCGCAACGAGGGCATCCTCCTCACAACTCGCAAGAATATAATTAACGAATTAATAAACAAAATTTACTAACGAAAACATAATCTCATAAACTGGTTCAACAAATTACCACACGCAAATGGATACATTTGCACGCCATCTCTATATAAACGAAATTATCCAACGAAACGCTGCTTTATGAAAAGACTCGTGAAATAATTCCGCGAACCAGGTGTTTTGAATTTTCTTTTTCTTGTACAAAATAATCTTAAAAGCTTAGTTTCATTAATCATTGTCAAGAAAAACCATACCGAAAGTGTAATATCTTCGCAATGAATTTCAATCTAAAATAATAACACGAAATTGTTGCTCGAACGAGATAAGCTCTTTTTCTCTTTTAACACGCCAACATGTATAAAAACCCCCAGCAATAGCCACATTACAAATCTCGAGTACTTTTTTCCCTACAATAAAAATAGGTATTAGCCGAATAACGCTTTGTTTCCATAAAATAAAAGTAACAAAGAGAAAAGCATAAAATTGAAACTCCATTAAAGGTGTCAAAAGTGAATTTAAAACGACATTAGTGATTTTTATCATTCTTCGAATATTTAAATTAACGTTAAACTTTAAACCATCGTGAAAAGAATCCCTTTTTTACACATTTTTCAACTGCAAACTTCCGTATAAACGACTCGATCATACATTAAAGCAACTCAATAAGAGCCGCTTAAACTTTCCTCGTACTTAAATAAAAACCAAGCGAGTAAAAGAAAATTTTAATTTGGGGAGCCATATACGTTAAAAGAATCGCACAAAATACTCCACTGTTTGGTAACATTTTTCATAAATCAAACGTATATATCGGAGTATTATGCCTATTTCGTATTCCACTGCGACTTAAATGGTTGAAATTTACGACAGCGGTATTGTTTTTCAAAGGGATACCTTTTTTTTTTTGAAAACTTTGCGTTCATTGTGTGGATAAAACGAGCAGATAACGGGGTGAAAAAAGTTTACTAAAGAGACATATATGAATGGAGGAAATGACTTGAAAACGTACGAGATTCGGGTCGCTTAGAAAGTAACGAGGGATTGAGGTTTTCGATGGATACAAATTTATATTACGAATACTTGATCGAGCTGCTAAAAGAATTTCTGGATTGATTTTTGTTCCATATATTGAAAAAAATCGATAAAAATTGAAGGTAGGTGAAGGCATTTAAAGTAAATAGAATGAAATTTTTTCAGATTTTTTTATCCCATTTTACCCCATGAAAATTCATTATTAAGACTTCTTCATCGTTTCAAGTGATATGAAATGGGACAAAAAATTTTCAAAATATCATTTTACTCATTTTGGATACTTTTACTGTGCACTCAATTTTCATCTCGTCGGCAAAAATACCAAAGTTGCGTAAATTAGTTGATTTATTAGTGATAAAATCCAGTAAATATGGGAATTTTTTTGTAATTTATGAAAAAAATTGATTCGTTTTTCAATTAATATAAACATGTTGTGAAATATAGAAGTCAATCCATGAAAAAACGTTTTTTTTAATTGCATTGTAATAAATTTATGAAAAGAAGCAATTTTCGACAACTTTTTTCTCGAAAATATCAAAAGACGTGGCAATTTTTTTTTTAGTATGTTATTCCGCGTGAAATGAACTACGAGTGAGAATTTTTTCAAAATTGCAACTCAAAACATCGTATTTTTTTTACAATTTTAAAGTTTTGAATCATTTTTTTGGGGTTGTTAAAAGTGGTAACACTGATTTTACCACCACACACGTGCTACCTTTGAGAGCGGAACAAAATCAAAACACAGCTTAAATCCCTGGGTATGAAATGACTAGAGTTAATATCGAAATCGATACATCGAAATCGAAATATCGATATTAAATCATTCATGTCATAACATCGAACATCAAAATATTACAATTGAATAAAAATCGATACATCGAAATTAAAACATCAAAGTTGTAATATCGATTATCGAAATATTACAATTGAATCGAAATCGATGCATCGAAATCAAATCGAAATACTCAAGTCATAACGTCGACTATCAAAATATTACAATTGAATCGAAATCGATACATCGAAATCAAATGAAAACATTGAAATTGAAATTAAAATATAAAAATCGATACATCAAAATGGAAAAATCGAAATTAAAACATCGAATTTGTAAAATAAATCATAAAAATCTCCATACGCAAAGAAAAAAATCATAAATTTTGGTTGATTTGACATAAAACGACCCACTGAATTTCCGTAATTTCATAAATAGTTGTAAGCAAAACGAAAATAATAGCAAACCCCCTCGAAGCTTTCTTCCGTCAAATGATAATTTATTTTTTAAACGGTCGTTATTCGCTGTTTCAAGGGTGTAGCGGGCTCTCCTTCCGCCATCTTGGAGTCCGCTCAAGACACGAGTTCGGAAAGTTGCGAAAATTAAAAACTATCTGAAACCACTTTAACGAGGCTTTTACCCTGTTTCATATTTCCTTGTTATTTTTTTCTTGACTGTTCGTCACGAATAAGAAAAACGTCAGAATTGTAAAACTTTCCTAGAATCGAAACACGGAATAAAGATGTATTTGAAAAAAAATTTCGAGTTATTTGACGAAAATAAATAATCAGTCTGCATTTCTTCCTTTTATATTGATTTCGATAAAGAAAATTTTCAACGTCGCCATCGCTGTCACCATAAAAAATACAACCCTTTAAAAATCTCTTACTTTCTCCAGTAAAAATATAACCGCTGTACAAACTCGCCGTTTAATCTTTGTTGTCGTCGTAACACAAATTCACCTTTCTTTGGAAATTCATCGTTTGTGGGATAGAAAAAACTTCAAAGATTCGATGAATTTACAACATCCCTACCGTATTCACCTGCAGAACGCAAATACATTTTACAACCCTACACAATAAACGTTATACCTCGAAATACACTCGAACCTTCGATAATTCGATGAAGTTACAAACTCACGACACACAGGTGCACGCCGACAAACTCACGTCGGTTAAAAGGTGACTAAGCAGGTAACGCAGCCTAAACGAAGCCACCTAAAAGATGCTATTAGCGAAAAAGATGGATAAAATATAAAAGAATACGATATTTAAAACCCCAGATTTTCAAGACGACCGTACGCTAATGATACAAAATCAATATCGCACGGGTCATTTATTCCATCTTAATTTTCTCCAATTTCTCTTTTATTTTTTAAAAAGAAAAAAAACCCTCGAACAATTTCAACGTGTTAGAACTGGCAAACTATCAAGGAAAAAAAACTCACTAAGGACGATTTTTCATATTGTGCGAATGCATCGTATACGCGCCAAAATATCATAAGGCCTTTGCTCGTGTTGCGTACGAATCAAAACCCTCGTTTCAATTTACATAGTAATAAACTAGTTAACCCTTCTATTCGTTTGATAAATACGTCCCTCTTTTCTTTTATGTGGCACCCCTCGTTTAACATTTTTCCCCCGTATTGAACGCCAGCTCCGTAGTCTTCGATATATCGAAAACTACGTATCTCGCGATTTATGTTTTTTTTTTCAGACTCGAGAGCAAATATTGTTTCACGTAGACGCTGGTACTCGAGCTTTGTCATGTTTTGACCCGAATACCATACGGACGTTGTTCGGTTAGTGCTTCAACCTATACAACTGTTTATTTACCTCAACTCGAGATTCTCCATGTAGAAGGTTAAAGTAGAATCTCAATCGATAAAAGATAACAATATGCGGAAATACCATATTTTTAGGGTTTCCGTTGTGTTTAAATGTAACAATTCATTATACGTTGAATCGAGCAAAAGATGTCGATTTTTCTGTCCCCTGTTTTCCGAGGATCCATCTCCCAAAAACGAAAACGCCTGCATCGCGGTGGGGGGGGGAGGGGGTTGTCAGGCTTGTGGTGACTTCAGACAAAAATTCTTGAAACGAAAGTTATTCCAAATTGAATGAAGAACATTTTTTGTATAGAGAATTTTTTTGTATATTTTCAAATTTCGTCATAATTTTACTACATAGCTACGAATACCATCGAGGAACGTTCATGACCAAAATTTCAGCTCCCCCCTCCTCCCAGTTTTCGAAAAAATTATTTTAAAATTAAAGTAGACGGAATTAATGGAAAATTTTGGTACATAGTAGAGCCTTACAAGAGCATTCCAGGAAAAAATCCCCCTCCAAACAGGCGTTTTCGACTTCATTAATTTTTTTCAAGTACCTATTTCAATCGGCACAATTTTCAAAACTCAATTTTTCGATGCATCTTCGATCCCTAGATGACATATTTTTTTCAAAATTTTTCCTCCCCGGGATTATGGTGAAAAATCGCAAAAACCGCGCGCGCACGTTGGCCGAAACTTCCCACTATGCGGTAGCGCCTCGTTTAGCGTTGCGCGCGAAATCGCGTAACATGCCTAACGTGACACCGCGCGTAACTGTAAACGAGGC
Organism: Maconellicoccus hirsutus; assembly: GCA_003261595.1. Taxonomy (NCBI): domain Eukaryota; kingdom Metazoa; phylum Arthropoda; class Insecta; order Hemiptera; family Pseudococcidae; genus Maconellicoccus; species Maconellicoccus hirsutus. The sequence goes on along the minus strand of QBDW01008796.1, from coordinate 17,658 downwards.
GCTACCGCATAGTGGGAAATACCGATTAACGCGCGCGCGGTTACGCTCGTCATTTAAATAATTTTTTTCACAAAATCTACCGATTTTTAGGTTATGGATCGTGTAACATTTTTTGTTTGAAATAATTTCAAGATTATTTTGCGATTTTCTGGATGTCGAAAGAGTCGATTTTCGTACACTGTGTTTTGCCTTGCTTCGCATTTTGCGAAAATCGACCTTTTTCGACGTCAAAAAAATCACAAAATAATCTTGAAATTATTTCAAAAAAAAAAAAATGTACCAGAAATTCAATTAATTCCGTCGACTAACTAAAAAAAAAATCCTATACGATTTTCGAAAAAAAATTTTTTGGAAGTGTATGGAGGGGGGGGGGTGAAATTTTGGTTATGAATGTTTCTCGATAGTAACCACCCAATACCCAAATTTCATCAAAATCTGGATCCTGAGGCAGATCGCCTATGCTTATCTGTCAATAGCCTTTCCAGCATCCTGGAATATTTCAAGTCGCCATAACTGCGAATAAAAAATCGCGATGAGCTTTTTTGTCATTTCATCGTTTGATGACCTCAACACGCACGCACAAAATAAGAAAAAATCCACGACTCCATCCAGCTTTGTGGCGATTTGACATAGAATGATCCAACGACTTGACGCCATATGCACACCGTAGTCTAAGTCTCGAGAATTTCCAACTTGAAGCGTATCAATTATCTCTGACACGAACCGTGTACCTTATTACCGAGTTGACGTGAAGACAAATGAGTAAACGTATTGTTTCCTTCAGGTTCGGTCATTTTCACAGCTCACCAATTAGCTTATCAGTACAGAGAAAAGGGTCGTAACGAAAATACCGCTCGGTAAAACCCCTTTTTCATCGAATCTTCACAACGATATGAAATATCTCCTCGAGGTTTCCATCTACGACGCAATTTCATCTAAACCAAAGCACTGGTACAATCCACTTCAGACGATTATGTCATTTGACCACGAACGTGACTATTTCTCGGATATCGTGTAATTTCCAAACAAAAAACACAAACTCGATCAGCACATCATCTCGGAGAGGGGAGAAAATCGCACATTTGTAAACGCTTTGTCACCTTACGTGCGAACCTGGATTCATCCTCCATATTCCGGTAACAAGCCCTCCCATATGTTGGATTACACAAAGCACCTCATAAAGGATCTTCCGTTCATCTCGAGTAATTACGGACGCAGTGCTTCCACAACGTCTCCGACTCGATTATTACATCGCTTTGGCGGTCATCCGAGGACACCTATTTCGAGCGCATGATTTTCTTGCCTTCTATACTCGAAACGCTCGATTAATTTTTTCATTACATTCTCGAACACGATCGGTATGTTACCTTGTGAACGTTGATGAATCGTTTTAATAACCACTGATTTTGGTCTTTTATGTAGAGCACAGGCCGACAACGTCGCAGGTTCTTTTACTACCTTTACTACAATACATAAAGCATATCTCCAGCCGAGGCGCCAGCACGACTCGCATACCTGCCAGGCTTCCATATTTTTACATTGTGTATGAAACCTTTTCTGCGTTCGCTTATTTCGCACATTTTTCAACACTTCACAAGTCAATCTCGATGGAAATACAGCGTCGATTGTAATTGAAAATCATACGCAAATAACGAAATCCGAGTTTTTTCAGCTTTGCAATAGAAACGTCTGGAAATCTGCAGTAGGCCGAATGATCCACCGTAGCTACTTTCTCAACGGGTGTAACGGAAATGGAGTTATTGTCTTTCAACCACATTGCTTCGGCGGTTCAAGTTTTGTGAAGATCAAAAGAGGTGTAATATTTTGGAAACAACTAGAGCAACAAGCAGTCTCAGGTTTCCATGAAATCGTTATACTGCAGTGGCAAAATGTAATTTTTTGAAAGAAAACTGCAATTTGTAAAAGAAGCATGAAATTTCATCGGAAAGAAAAATCTTGAAACCATATGCTTCAAATTTGGGTGTCTGAGAAGGGGGGGAGGGAAGGGTTGAATGGAAAAATTGACTATAGCACTAACATGTGCGTTTCATATGCTTTTGCCAAGCGAAAGAAGAAACTTGAAACACGATTTTTTTGGCTCCACATTTCAGGGTTTTGCGCCCCCTCAGGAGGGATGATACGAAAAATGCAACCTCACGATGAAAAAATGTAGTACTAACGAATACCTATTGATAGAACCAAAATACTGAAATTTCGCCGGTAAGAAATTTTTCCAGACCGCTTCAAGAATTCGTGGTACCACAAAGGGGGAGCAAGAGGGGAGCAAGAATGCCTACAGACTCAAAAATTTTGTTTTGTATTAATATTCATCATACCAAAATTCGTGCTTCTTTCACAAATTGCAGTTTACTTATAGTTTGCGACTGTACTATTAATGTTGGAATTGAAAAAAACATACAAATTTTTTATATGGGGGGGGGGGGGGTGAACCAAAAAATCTTTCCGCCTTCTGGGACACTTTTCCATATTTATAAAAATACTATATTTCAATTACTTATTTTTTTTAATAAAAAAAAAGTTTCGATTAGAGCGTCACCCCTCTACTGTCATATTTTCAATGTAAATTTGTAAAATTGAATTTCCCAATTATTTTTAAAATAAAGCAACCAATACACTTCCGCAGCTGATCATTTACTTTACATGAAATTAAAAAAAAATACATTTACAATAAAAGAAAAAAATGGAAAAAAAAACAAATCAAGAAAAACAAGACGATGAAAAAAAATTATCAAGAAAACCATCGCGTAGCTCGGCAACAACGGTAATTTAATTTATTATATTTTATATAAGTTATTCGCATTTCGCAAAACAAAACAGAACCGGGGGAAACTCGGCAGCAACGTATGTCATTTCAGTCCCTCTTTTCTTTTTGAAAAACTACACCATATCCCTTAGGATCTGTAAACAACAATCGCGCCATTCTGCTTTATTGCTTTATCAAATAGTCGACAAATTTATCTAAAAAGCTAATAGAAGAAGCGGCAACAATGATCCAATGGGATTTTGGGATTTCAAATACCACGTTGAGGATTGTCAGAAGTAAAAACTACCGTAATCGAAATTCCTTTCTTTTTCAGCTCCCTTCCTGGATTCAATTTAAATTAAAATTAAATCGTACTATTTTTCTATTCTCTTTACCGTGACCATGGTGAAAATCGAAAACATCGGAAAATTCTCCGAGTAATTAAAAATATTCGAGAAACACCTTGGTTGAATTTTAATGCCAACATGACGTCTTAAAATTACGTGCCCTCGTCGTTTTAAATTCACCGTCGGAAAATAAACGAAAATAAGGATTTTCCCCTTTTTTTTTTCGAGACTTCACAAAAGCGATTTTTCAAAGCAAAAAGGACCTAGCGAATTGAAATATTTCCCTGCGAAAGAAGTTCTCTCAACGGCAATGGAATTTCACCAAGTTACGTAATTAAATCATAAGCCATTTTACCAAGGAAGAAAAAAAAAAGGTCGATAGGAAAAAAAGCTATATAAATCAGAAAATAGTACAATATCTTGTATTTTTTTTATTGCCGACATTTCGTCGTCGTTGGGGTTTCGATAAATTGATTTACCGTAATCGAGTATCATCTAGAAGCATATTACAATGGTGAAAATTTATTTGCAAGGATATCGCGTATACGAAGATCATTTTTTGAGCTCGAAGGAGCAGGTTTAGGTTGAAACAAAAATCGGCACGAGTAATGTGAAAACGTTTAAACGAATTTTATTACCTTGGAGTTTTCAATTTAAACCGAAAATGGCGGAAAATTTTGCAGTGTTTGTCTTACACCGATGATTGATTTTATTTCTTAGGTATGACATAAAAAATTAGTAGGGAATTATATCTCAAGTCGTGGTGTTTTGGCAATAATGAAGGGTTTTTGATTCACGACCGTGCTCGAGGAAATTTCGGGTGTTCGAAATTCAAAAGGAAATATTCGCGTTTTTTGAAGTTTCTTTGGCGATCCGCCATTTTCTTTTTTCGCCGACGGTTATGAAAATTCGCGGTAATAAAGAGCCAAAAGGCGCACTTAACATCGTACATTACGTTAATGGAATCGAATTAGAGGTTTTTGCAGAGCGCAACTATTTCACGTTTATAGGTCAAGAGGTAAATTTTCAGACTTGCATGAAAAGGTATACGCGAAATATTGCTTTTTTAATTCAATTTTTTTCACGATAAACGGAAAAACTCGCTGGAGCTTCAACACATATAACAACGTATAAACCAAACATGAAACTGTTGAAACAAAATGAGAAAAAAGAACCAAAAAGCACTTCTCGAGAAAGGTAAACAACAGAAGTAACCATGAAAAACGTGCGATTCGAAAACAAAACAAATACTAGTAAAAATTATACGATTTTCACATTCTTCCATCCATGAAAATAATCACCAAACCTTTCTTTGGCTTCCAACCGATTAAAGCTTTTTTCTCCCCCACAAACCACTATTTCATTTTTCAAACAGCACGCACCTTTGGTTATTTATTTAACAAAATAATTTCTCATTTTTTCGACGACTTTTTCAAAACGAACTATAGGACATCGTAATACAGGTGAATATTACCCCTACATTTTCAAGCGGCCGAGTTACCAAATCCTTTCTGTATTTCGAACGAGGTATTAAAATCTTATCTGAAACGGGCAATGAGCGCGACAGAAAGAGCTCGGTAACTAAACGACGATAATTTACACTCTCGGGGAAACGCTATCAAAAGCGACAGAAGCCATAATAATGAACATCACGATTACGGTTTTTCTAAAACTACTCGGGATTTTTGCCTCGCCGCGTTCAACCGGTTTACAGGTTTTCATAACTGCGTATAATCCGTCTGCGGAACTTTTTCAATGCTCGATGCGCTTGTGCACACTGTCAAGTTTGGTTACAAGAATCATGTCAAGTGTACTGTGTCTACCGAGCCATCGCGGTAATAAGATACAATAATTCTATTGGCTATTTCATACGAGCGGAACTTTGATACGGGTGTCTTGGTGACAAGTGTAAACTGGTTTAACAAAGTTCAACGCTGAGACAAAAACATTGTGATTTCGTCGACGTTTGAGGACTATCTTTGAGCGGAGCTGAGATGGAATTTGGAAGATGAGATTATTGCGAACATTTTGATATTTTGTACAGAAGATTAATACATTACTTTTTATTAATCGACTGACAAAACGTGAAGTATAAAGCAGCAGAAATCGTCATGAAGTGAAAAAATCGTCGCAAAAGTATTTGTTTTGTATCACAAGGCATCAGCTTGTGTACAGGTCCGCAACAATGTGGCATTTTCATGTCACTTCGCGACAACGATGTTCATCAGAAGAGGTCATTTGATGTTACATGCTACTTGCAACCATGCCAAGTCACCACAACGATGACTTGTCATCATATGATGTCACTTGACATGCTACCATGACATGAGCACATGTCACTCCTGAACATGACACGTCACCATGACAATGAATAGTCATCTGTGATGTAGTATGGTGACGTGAAAAATTATATGATGACTTGTTATGGTATAGTACGTCACTCATGATCATGATGTGTCACCATGACATGACCTGTCATCTACAAATTGTTATAATAACATGAAAATATCAAGAATCACTCATGAGCATGATATGTCGTCATGACAACGGCTTGTGTCATCATATGTCACTCATGATCATGGACCTGTCATCTATGACATGACTATATTGGGATCATCACTAATGAACATAGCAATGGTCACCATGACAACCACATGACACTTTTTTGTCACAGTTTTTGATTCTGTGTGCCACAGCCAAGACAAAAAAATATCAAAAAATCACTTTTGTACTTTCCTCTTACTTCTCACAGGACAATTAGGAACTATTGAATTTTGTCTAACAATTTAAATAATTTCAGGAATTGTAGAAATGAATAAATTTTCAAGGATTATCAAAAAGGATTTTCGAAAGATTCGACGGATAATTTAGAATGGATCTTCATGAACTTTAATTAATCATAAATGGAAAAAAAATAAAGCTATTTTTATTAAAAATAAAATTATTAAAATTATAGAACTAATCTTATTAATAAAAATTAAATAAATTAAATTTACTCTAATAATTAAATTTATTTTAAATAAAACTATTAAAAAAGGATATGAAAAAAATATATATATACAAATAAAATTAAACTTGAATTTATACGTTCAAATTGTACTCTAAACAAATTAATTAACAAAACTAAAAGATCGGAATAAGGGGCAGTCATTGATGTTACATAAAATGACTATTCAGCGGGTCCCATTTACCTTTCGTCAAAAATAAAAATTTCATCGGCGCGCATCCGTTTATGCGCAGCCGGGATATTACGTATAGAAAATCATGAGGAGACTGAGGTAAGAAAAGATGCGTTTATATGTGTGATTGTGTTAGTATATTTTGCTACGTATCACGCTGCGCAGTAAATTGCGCAAAGCAAAACTGCCGATAATACACCTTTCCCCTGTGAACTTTCTTGACGAAAATATTCCCATAAGACGCGTTATACGCAACGTATCCATATCATGTACCCACAATGGAGACAGTTAATAAATAAATGTTGGATAGTAATTTAAGTCGCACAGGATTGACAAACAGGCGGAGCACTTCTATTGAGTAGGTGACTATGAGCGAGATTTGAGTGGCCTATGCAGAGTCTTGAGAGCACTACTTCTTAACTGCTTTTCCTGATAGAAGTAACCCAAAAAAAATTGCTTAGAAAACTAATAATTATCCATTAAACGGTAACACTCCCTTAAATGTAATTCATTGATGAAGCTCTTCGAGCAGATAACTGTTCATCGTCAGGCTGCTGGATCACTACTGACTAATGTTACGTTATGATCTCAAGGTTAAAGCGAGGACGTGCGGGTGTGGTCTATTGGGGGCGTGGTTACACATGCGCATGCGTTCATTGATGTTGTTCATGGTGTTGCGTATGCATTTCAATAAACTATTCTCTATTGATCTATTGGTTTATTGGTGTCAAGTCGCTATTTAAAAGTTTGTCTTTGTTTTTCATCATAGCTGTGGTTCCTCTATTGTTACTGTAGTCTTAAATCACGGTGCACTCTAGCTCTCCACTGCTGTACCTCAAATTGTTCGAATCAAGCGCTCAGTACAGCTCGAATTAGTCATGTATTACTCGTGGAATTCCCTCGACGCAATTTTCCGATGTCGCACCGAAGTTCAAACGACCGAAAACCTTGCGACATTCCCATCCACAATAGATATACATCTTTCGTAACAAAGTGTCAAAAAATCAACGCAGCGAGTGGCAATCCGTTCGGTGTTTCGGTTTCCACGCAGGACGCCATCGTCAATCTAAACGACTCCGATAGTACGGAAATTCTATGTAACGGTATCGCACCAAGTGTCAGAATCTTTAAATCACCTTTATTAGCCTATATGTCTCAATTTTCTCCAACGTTGTATTGTTCTCCGTGAATGATGCTCGGAATTCGTTTAAATCTCGCTTTTTTTCAACCGAGCGCGTTATCTTGTGTTTTCAATTCTGCGAAGTTTTCCCTACGTTGAAACATAAGCTTCGCGCGATCAATACGAGTTCGAAAGGATTTAGATTTTGATTCGTGGTTGGTTTATTGTTCGTGTGGACTCGGTAGCGCAACCAGCTGTCTGTTCGGCGAAGAAGGCAGGGAGGCTACTCGTGTAAAAATTTCATCGAGCTTGAAATTAAGATGAAAACTGTTACTGCATATTGATCCGAGGTTTTTTTTAAAAGCCAATGAGATACTAAGTGCAGGGTGGGGTATCATACTCCCATAGTTTCGCCTCTGTGTGGACCATCGAATACGAAGTAATCCTCCTCTTGAATGTTACCCCGACCACAGTTGATTAATTTGAATTAATGCGAGGAACGTCATTTTCTACGAGATTCATTCCACGTGAACTTGCAACTCGATTTTAGAACATATCCAAAACAGATCATCCCGCCTGAAGATAAATTTTACCTTTCACGTTCGTGACTACATTTCTATCTCTGTATAACTGATTTCAACGCATTCACAATCAAATTCGTGTATACCAATTCGATATAATACGAAGTTAGCGAAAAACTTAATGGCTTAGGGGCACTTCGGTACATCTCAATTTCACTATTGCTCATTGTTTCAAATTCAAACCAAACACGATACGCGAATTGCACCAAAATATCTCCAACGTTTAAAAAGACAACAACCGAGAAGTAAAAAGGAGAAAGAAATATAGTTCTAGATCGCAGATAACGCGTCGTATAAATTATGATCATCGTCTCTAGAAAGGTTTGTTCTCACACATATTTAAAAAAAAAATAACCCTCCAACGTACAATACTTGCGCGTTTGTTTAACAAAAAATAAATAACATACCTGCATTAATCGCCGGCCAGAAATCGTCATCGTTGAAATTCCTCTCGGCATCTCCCACCGGCATTTTGATCTTTTTTTTAATTTCTATCCTCGTTGAAAAATTATCGCTCTCTGTGCATGTTTCTGGTCGTAGTTGACCGCAAATAGAGTTTACGTGTACGTTTAACACCTTCGTCGATAATCAGGATAGCGGAATTAAAACGGATTAATCTTTTCTTAACCAATTACGACGTCCGATGGTATCTAGTTTCAGCGTGTCGCGTTTTACGTTCCCGAGACCGTAATTATTTTAACCATCGATATGCGTAATAACGTTTTGATGCTGAAAAGTTAATTCCGACGTGTTTCAGATTGATAGTAAGATGAGCTTAGGCATTTTTCAGCCTCGTGCTTATACTAATTAACCGAGCGAATATTCCACATCGTCGTTAGTTTGATTGTAACCTGAAGCGGAACATAATGAGCATACGAGAGCTGGTAACCGTCGTGTCGAGTGTGAAATGCAAATTTCATACATGTCGATAATTATCGAGAAAATCATCTCTTCGAAATAACTCCGCAGCTTCGTCGTTACGGAGATGTTTCGGAAAATTGTTTTCCACGGAATTTAATTATCGCTTTCTACATCCAAATCCCCCTTCGCCTGAAGGAATTACAATATTTCCTCTGGTTGGTATGTATTTCAATGTAAAATGTAATTTTTTAAAATTTTTTACGTTGTTTACATTTACTTTTTCAATTTTTTATATTATTTGCTTTCATTTTTCAATTCTTTACGTTGTTTACTTTTACTTTTTTAATTTTTTATGCTGTTTACTTAATTTCTTCAACTTTTTATGTTGTTTACTTTAATGTTTTCAATTTTTCATACTTTGTACTTTAATTTTTCACGTCGTTTAGTTAAATTTTTTCAACTTTCACGTCGTTTACTTTACCTTTTTCAATTTTTTACATCTTTTATTTTTCTTCAATTTTTTATTTTGTTTAGTTTAATTTTAATTTTTTATGTTTATTTTCATTTTTTCAATTTTTTATGCAATGTACTTTCATTTTTTCAATTTTTTATGCCGTTTACTTTTATTTTTTAATTTTTTACGTTGTGTACTTTAATTTTTTCAACTTTTTATGTTGTTTACTTTTATATTTTCAATCTTTTATGCTATGTACTAATTTTTTCAATTTTTACGTTGTTTACTTTACCTTTTTCAATTTTTCACGTTGTTTATTTTCCTTTTTTTCAATTTTTTATTTCAATCAATCAATCAATGTCTACTTTAATTTTTTCAATTTTTTATGTTGTTTACTTTTCTTTTTTCAATTTTTATGTAGCTTACTTTTATTTTTCCAATTTTTTAATTATGTTTATTCAATTTTTTTTTATTGTTATTGTTTCATTTTTTATTTCTATTAAAAATTTTTTTTTCTTAATTTGTACTTGATTTTTTACTTTTTTTATTTCATTTTATGCTATTTTTCATTCTTATTTTTTTCAACTTTTAACTTTTTTCTCTCCTTTATTTTTTTTTTGGTAAGCTACGATTTCAAGGGGTTCTAAAATTTTGCCGAGTAAATTGGAGTTTTTCAATACTTTTAGAAGTATAGTCGTCTGAATTTTTTTTTCTGCCTATTTCCCGAATTTAAAGCCGAATATTACTACATGAAAATTTCAATTATGGTTTTGAAAGAAATAAAACTAAATTTTACATATCAAACAATTTCGAAAATAGAAAAACGAAAATTTTACAAGAATTTAAATTGACCGTAACTCTGTTATATTGACCTTGACCATTTTTTCATTTTTGTTTATAACATAAATACGACGTGATTCAATGCCTAACCTATATTTCAGATGAAATTATACGATCCAATGATTGTACCACCTAAATGCCTCCAGGGTGACTAAATGCAATTGCATAATAGTTATAAAAATTGAATCATCGATCATTGTACGTGATATATAACTCAATCATATTTTCCAAGAAGCCAACTAAATTAAATTTGAATCATTACTTCGATTTAAAACAAAAAATTAGTAAACACTTGAAAATTTCCAAGATTCAGTAGCACGATTGATATAAATGAATCGACGTGAACTTCGTACTTAATTTTATTCTTAGATAATACTTCTTCCATTTGCAATTAGAAATAAATTTATTGCTTAACCGGAAGCTGTATAGGCTTTTAGAAATTTCTGATAGGTAAACCAGTTTCCATAAATTATGCCGGCGTATCTTTCGAAGCTTATCAAAACGTAAGCGCTGTTCAATGAGAAATTCATTCATGTAGAGAAATTTCGCGAAATTAATTTTTATCAATGAACTTAGCGTATCGGCGCCTTTACTTTCTCAATCGACGCAACGAGTTGAAATCGTAAATTCTCTCTTCGTAACCTTGAAAAATCACACCAACAGGGTAATTTGTCACCTCATTTGATCGATAGTCATCGGTGGTAAATTACAAGTTGACTGATTAATTTACGCGATGAACATGATGATTGAACTTATGGCCAGAATTTAGTTAAATTTTGTTTTTTTATGGCAATACAAAAATCACGATGACTTGAAGGTTACCTTAAAATATCTATTACGGTAAGATTGAGATCTCAGGCAATACGTATCTTAATTAGGAAAAAAAAGATAGCACCTCAACATTCGACTATTTAAGGCATCAATGTTGCGCAAAGAAACGTAAAATTTACATATACAATTTCACCATTCATAAACACACGCTATGACAAAGCAACAACTTCCTCCTCGAGGATGACGAAACATTATACCTTCGTGCTAAAAGAAATGACTCAAAAGTGAGCATATTTGCATAAGTGCATATAATAAATGACATCAGAAATTCTAATTCCATTAGCCTTGGATCCAAATAACCAAATAAGCAATTGCGTAATCGCGTTCGGTCTAAATCCACGTGAACTTTTTGATTAAAACAAAACCTGATCGGTGGGCCTTTGTAGTGTTATTTTACACGATTAAACCGTATCATCAACCTTGAAATCGTCTATTCAATTTATTGAATACGCTAAATTATTAATCGCGGATCTCAGGTTACAATCAAACTAAAAATGATGTTTTCGAACACATGGTAACTCGTTATAAATAACAAAGCAAATCTTACTTTCAAGTTTCAACGTTCATTAAATGCCCATCGCAAGGATAACGCGAAAATTAACGAACACTACGTACGATTTTCAAATTAAAACACTGAACAATACGAATTGAAACAAATAAACGAAAATCACATCGAAAACGAAGATAAAAATTCATCGAACACGATACACAACACAACACCGCTTAGTCGTAACGAGAACAGGTCTGGGCGTCTCGTTAACCGGCGATAGGATAACGACTTCGGGATACTCAGTGTTGCCAACATACGTCACCGCTGCTAAAACGTTTTTCAACTTGGGAAAGGTTACGTTGCGACGCAGCGCGTGAAGTAATGAAAAATTGTAGTTCATTTTAATTGTTCAATTAGTACTCGAAACGTTGCATGTTTTATATGTAAAATTAAAACGTTATGTTTTTTAATCGTTTATTAAATACCAATGTATTGCGATCAGCAGTCGAAATGCCGAAGCTGATATCGAGAATTCGACGAATTTTCAGTCATTTTCACATAATTACTTTATACTTTCACCGCATATTTCCATTTTCTGTTTCTAATTCGCCAAGTACTTGCATACCGTTATCTGTTTATTAATATCGATCGATATTCATTAATAACGGAAAGAATAACATTCCGTTGGACGGACAAATACTTTGAATTATTATCCATGGCTACATGAGTAAACTGGAGTAAACATGGTAAAGTGGAGCAGTAATCTAGAAGAATCCTTTGTAATGCGCTTATACAGAATTCCTTCATTAAGTATTTCATTAAACTTTACACATTTCATTTTCAACGATGAGACGAACGATCATGTACTCCTATGATAAAATAATATCTCCGTATTGTTCAGAACTACCTGTTCAGAGTTCCTAGTCTACTGTATTGTGTATTATCATTTTATCAGTTCACTTCATATCAGAGGTGGTGGAACGGAATAAGAAACGAAACGCAATTTTTTCAAAAAAATTGCTGAAACGTTACGTAAAACGAAACGATTTTGCTTGTAAAAAAGTAACGAAATGTGGAACGAAACAAAATATTTCATTTTGTTTCCGTTACTGTAATTTTAAACATTCTTGTGATTTTTCCATTATTTTTCAACGAAATATATTAATATATATTGTTTAGTGTTCCTACTGAGATACTTCACAGAAAGTCATGAGATAAGGCTTATCAATTATCATGTAGAAAAGTAACCATAGAGCATAGACACATCAGAAGTTGATCTTTTTATTGTTTGTTTTTTGTTTTGCAAGATGAATTTTGATAGATTTTGAATTCTTTGGAAAAGAAGAACAAAATGAAATCATTTCAGCGAAGAAACGAAACAAAATGAACGAAATAAAATTGGAAAACCCCGTCTAAACGTTATATGGAACGAAACGTATGCACACCTGCTTCATATATTCCGTTCCTGTGAATTGTTTCAGGTTCTTTGGCACAACTGATAAAATTGATAAGAATCGTTATCTCGAACGAAGCTCTATTCCTATTCAAATTCGTCCAACGTTTTCAAGTTAAATAATCATTACTAAAATGCCAAAACACTCAAGTCACAAATAACATCCAAAGTCCAAATTCATAGTGATTCGTTTACACGAACCATTATTCCATTTCCGACCTTTTACAAACACAATGAGCATACGTACAGAAATCAGACAACAAACGAAACAGAATTTCAAAACACATACCGCATCAAAACTAACAAATGAAAATCAACATGCAACTAAATAACCGATCCTCGAGCTCGCTGCGCTGATAAATGGTCATCTAATTTTTCAAGTATTGCGTAATACATAAATGTTGGAAAATAAATGAAGATTGATAAATCCACGCGTAATTAATCAACGGATTATCGAGGTTAGATAAAAATCTGGTGAAATTTAACAAAATCCAACAACTTGACGAATCACATAGAATTTACGGTGGACTTGAACGAAAAACGCATGCAACTAAAATGCCTCGAGCTACGGGTTTGAAACCGAATTAGGAAACTTGTCCGTAGCCGCACGGCAGCTAATAATTAAATAAAAACCCATTTCTATGCTCTTTTATCATCTCGTCGAATGTCAATTTAACTTTTTACTTCGCAGGAAGCGATTTTCATTCGTTTCAATTGAGTTTTTTCATAAATAGAGATAAAATCAAGACGAATTTTCACGCGTGGAGCTTGCATGTAATCGTACGTCGAAAATACCTTGAAATTGCGGTTATCCGTAAATAACCCGTTGTAAATGATGAATATTTATAAGTTCCTTTGGCCGGTATTCTTCTTCTCTATATATTTCAAGAAATTGACGAATGAGCTTTGCGGTAAATTGATTGAGATATTTCTGTTTAGAATACGCGATACGTTCAACCTCGTAGACTCGCAACTTTCCAATCTTTCTTCTTTCGCATATACTCGATGCGAATGTATTTTTAAATGTAAATAAATGAAGAGTTTTAGCGTTGGTTTCAATTTTATCGTTATGCCGTATGATTATCATTTAAAAATTATAAATCAAGTCAAAATTACGTGCATTCGTATTGCACACGTGTGAGGTACAATGTTAATTTAGGAAGTTTCAACCAGCTTCGGGATATAAGTGCAATGAAGTAATGCACCGTTCATTTTTTTTATTCAAGTATCGATACAGTAAAAGCGTCATAACTCCGTTAAACTGCGTAATTTACGACTTAACAACTAGAAAATGTAAATTGCGATGCGAAATGTGCGCCTATTATGATATATTTTCAAAATCACCAGCAACATAATACGAATGCGAGCTTAGACTAAACACGTTTCAAGAAATTTCTTCATATTGACCACTTTATGAACATAAATACGTGCTGAGACGTTTCCCATTCACTGTGTTGTAGAAAAGTGCGAAATGCGTTGGAGTTTGCAGCGACGGCCGAGTGTTTTAGATCACGATATTTAATATACCTAACGCGATAATCGAAATTCGCCATTTTATTTCTTCACATACATCATGTACACGTCAACGATAATGCGTTTCAAAAGTGAATTCGTGTTGAAAAATGTGATACGGTAGCGGCTCCTCAAAGGGTATAACAAACTCATGGACAGCCGTAATGACGTCCAACAACGATTTGCGTTTAATCTGGTTTCTGGATAACGTGATAAACGTTCGAATAAAATTTATGCAGATTTCTTCTTTAAATTAACAATTATGGCGTAACCGCTTACCCTCCTTAGTTGAGCTACCATTGATAACATGTTACATTATGGAATTTCATTTCATCGCGTAACAAAGGTGAAATGATGGTTTGAAACTTCACATTTTTGGTTATTGGTCTAGAGTTCGAAAAAGTCGAAAGTACAAAGGGTGATTTACAATTAGTATTTATTTCAATTTCAAATCTTACAGCGTCGTCGAAAAGATTGTCGAATTGTAGGTACTCAATCCGTTCAAAAACTTACAAAACGAAGATAGCTAATTTTCAAATGAAACTTGAACGATGAAAATCTCACAGTATATCAGCGCTTTCATCTGGAAAATTACTTTTTGCGACAAAAGATAGACCGATTCAACGTGTAAAAGAGTAAAAACTAATTAATGAATGAACACAGCACTTCAGCTTACGGCTAAGTGAGCATTACTTTCTCTGAAACTTAAATTTTATTAAAGAAAATGAGGAAAACTCCTGCGGGGTTATTTCTAATTTTCGACTTTTTAATTGGCTTGTTTATCATATAAACAAAATACAAAAGTTGAATTCTTCGTAGAGATTATTTCTGCTTTTTTTTTCCTCCTTCAAATGAGCATAAATAACAACAAAGAGAATTCATAAGTCGTCAAGTTGATTCATGCATTCGTTCATCAATAATTGTTTCTATCAATCAGAAATGCGATCAAAAATTATCGCTTCAATTTAATTATTGATTTTTTCAGCATTCACCAACACAGCTGATAACTTTTCTGAGTATAAATTTACAATCAACCAAAAGGTATACGCGACTACGAATATTAAATTATTCACATCATCTTGCGGTTAATGGAGTTTAGTTTTGTTTATAGAAATATGTTGAATTGGTGAAGCTTGAAAATAGCGGTAATTATCGTATATAGCTTCGGCGATAGTGATGTAAATTACAGAATGTATTAATTTCTGAGTAATACGAAGCGCTTTACAGCTCGTTTATTAACTTTACACCACAGCTTTAGTGAAGCGTTAATTATGCAGTAATGTTATTGTGAGATTATGGTGTTAAAAAAATCCAACCGCAAAGACAAAAGACTCGTCTTTTAATTATTATCAAAAGTTGGCAACCCACACTCCGGAAACGGATGTCTATGATGTAATACCTCCAGCAAAATCGAAAGAATTTAAGGGTAAGCAAACGTAGAATTGTAACGAAATGTGAAATATAAACTTACGCTATGAGGTAGGGGTACCGACGAATTCCGACATAAAATCACCCACGCGAGGGGAAGGGGAGGATATTTTGGTACATTGTTTTGATACTTCGTTAATATTAATGTACATCGCTGGTTATTTTTATTCATCCCGTGATACGAAAAAGTGCACCTTAAGATGAATAAATGAAAGAATTAGTACGCTTTGGAATGCACGTGTGGCTTTTTTTCATTTTTTTAACCTAACGTTTTGAATTCATTTGTCTTGTTTCTCGCTGGAGAGCATTTTTCTTGCCGACGTAATTTGGAAAAAGGAACGATCTTCGGTGTTATTTCTTATGCTAATTTGAAGATTGGCGAAAAATTGAACTTCTGAAATCGCGTTATCGTATAATTTTATTCAACAAAATTCGCAGCATTACTACATTTAGATACTTTGTCGAAAGCGAAACAGCAGTGCTGCCATTTTCGAGGTTTCAAATTATTCGAAACAGGATTTGGAAATCGTAAAAAGATTAGTTTTTTTTAAGTAATGCAAATAAAACAAGTTGCACGTGGAAAAACAATCACAAAAATGAGAGGTAAGTATTTTAAATTTAGTTTAAAATAAAAACAAAATTTTAAAAAATTAAAAAAAAGAACATGAAAACAGTTTATTCTATGGTATCATGGTAGTACTTGGTTAACATACGATTACAAACAAAGGAACGAAAGTAAAAATCAAATAAACGATTAATTCATAATAAAAGTAAAGTAACCATTATTCTAGTAACTAAAGCTGATGACACGCTTTTTGGTTCAGAAAATTGAAATTCACGTTATCTTCACTGTTATCATGTAATGCTGCCAATATTAGTCAGACAAAACTAATTTTCCTTGAAAAATTGAAATTAACCTTTTTCTTCTACATGTCAAAAATAACTAGGATTCGAAATTATCGAAAAGATTCGATGATTTTTGGAAAAAATTACAAAAAGATTTGGAAATCTGAGGATTCGGTTTTTTCAAATTATTCAAAAACCGAATAATTATTCGGTAAAGGGCAGCACTGAGCGAAAGTTATTTAGAATTATTTCGTAAATAGTCGCAATTTGTTTCTAGTTGAAGAAATCACAAATTAAGGAGTAGTAATAATTTATTTGATTAGTTTTGTACTTTTTTTTTAAAACATTCAATTTCTATTATTTATTGCGGTATTTGACCAAAATTTGGGAAGTTGGTAGGTTAAGTTCATTCAGGAATTTCTATTTAAGTTTTTCAACTCTTTTCACAAATTAATTGAATTCATTACAAGTTAAAACACTTTATTTTTTTAAAGAAAAACGTGGGTAACTTGAAAATATTCAAATTACCTAAGTAGGTATACCTACTAGTGTACTGCACGATGCCGATAGTATCGTACGATACTGTGGTATCGAAGAACGAGTATCGATGACGATGCGCAATTTCTAAAACGGCATCGCCAACTTCGATACTATTTTTGCGAAGCGGCATCGTCACGATGCCGCATCGCCGATACCGCATCGTGACGATGCCGCATCGCCGATGCCGCATCGTGACGATGCTGTATTGGCGATGCAGCATCGTGACGATTTTGTAACGGCGATGACGCATCGTATACAATGCCGTTAGTACGTTGACTGTACGATGACGTATCGAAAGCACAATACCTACGAGATAAGGAAGATTTCTCAAATTCTCAACGTCTCACAACCTTTTTACGTTATACTTGTAGTTTTATTTACCTACGTTAAAAATGAACGTGCTAAACAAAAT
>QBDW01008771.1:0-34994 GCA_003261595.1 Maconellicoccus hirsutus | reverse complement strand
TAGATCATATTCGAAATGAAATCCACGATCATAAATTTCTAATTCTCTCTGACTCCCTTAACGCCTTACACTGCCTAACTAAAGTACACAACATAAAACAACATCCAATCGCTAAAGAAATTGTTCGCTCTCTTGTGTCAGGCGACCTCGACGTCGTCTTCTCGTGGATCCCTTCGCATATCGGTATCCGTGGCAACGAACTCGCCGACTCTGCTGCGAAGCACGGCTCGTCTATGTTTCCTATCGCGGACATCCCAATTCCTGCGACCGACGCTAAAAAGTTTCTTTCGGACAAATTCCTCGAACTGAGAAGAAGAAAATGGAATGAAACCCCTCAGTCAAATAAACTCCGCCAACTCCGTGCTTCCGGTCCTTTCGAAGTTAGAGAAAACCGAAAAGAAGACGTCGTCATCACTCGCCTCCGCCTAGGCCACACTAACATCACTCATAGTCACCTCCTAACGAAAAATCCTCCTCCCTTCTGCCTAGACTGCAATTCCCCTATCACCGTTCACCACCTCCTCATCGAATGTCCTATCCTCCACCAATACCGATCTATTCTACGCAATCCTACCTCCCTCTCTGAAATTCTCCAAGACGACAACTCCATCGACTCTGTTATCCAGTTCGTCAAATCAGCCAGTCTTTTCTTAAAAATCTAGACTTCCTTTCCGTGCCTCTGGCCTAGGCGGCAGTGCATGGCACGTTAAAAGAAGAAGTAAGAAGTAAGTAAATTATTTCAATCGATTTAAAAAACTCGCAAAAATATCCATTCACAGCTTTCGATCTAAATCTAAAACATTATCTTTCGATTACGTCGATGCTATAAATTAAAATATTTTCGTAAATTGAAAAAATCAGAAACGTTATTTCGAGGACAAAAATCCACGAATTTTGTTTACTTCGGGTGAACCGTTATTTTCAAGCGCGTAATTCTCGTTCGACGAATGATTCATTAATCGGGCAAATTTCAATGATACTCAATTTATGCAATTTATCTTCACTTCCCCGCTCCCCTGGCATGATTCACCGTTACGTATTTCCATCGCCGTTGAAAACACTAGATAAACATCGTTCGAGATAGAAGAGTAAAGAAAACAACGATTAAAATCTCGCCAACGCAGGTCGCAAAATTCCCGTATAAACGAAATTTTCACCAATGTTTTCATCGTACGTCGTATTTACGTTTAACGTGTGATTTACGACACATACGACAATATAGCGTTATATGGCGATGATTCGGTAATTACCATTACCATATCGTTATCGCCTTAAAAAACCCACATTTGATCACGCACTTTCACTTTCTACTCTTCGTACAAATATACGACTTAAATTAAGGTCAGTATTTCATGCAAACAAATGGGTAGAATATTACACGCGACCTGTCTAATTACCATACTCTCGACGTCCCAATACACCGACAAAACTGTCAGTACGTAGCACCACCTATCAACGCGAGTAATTAACCTTGAATATTATTTTCAAGTTCGCATCTTCGTCGATATTTACAATTTTGACAACATTCGAAAAAAAATTTTCGCTAGAAATTTCCCACGCGATACCGCAGCGAGTGAGGAGCTGAATCGAAAACGAGATGATAAAATGCATACAGGACTTTATCCAAGATGGCGATTATCAACAATTTATCGGTTTGGAGCTAAATAGCCATAAACCATTGGAATATTTACAATGGTGTGTCTTTGTAAAGCTTGGGGCAGCTTTGGAGGAGAATTTTTTAAACAAAAAAGTTACGTATTGAATGAGGAGCATTTTTTGTCATAAACATTTTCCCCTATTTCTTCAAATTCCGCCATAGTTTTGTCAGATCAAACGAAATTTTTCAGTTGGGGCGTCTTTGTGAAAATTGAGGCGACTTGAGAGAAAAATTTTTGAAGTAAAAGTTGTTGGAAATTGAATAAAGAATATTTTTTGTTATAAACATTTTCCCCTATTTCTTCAAGTTCCGTCATAATTTGGCCATATCAAACGAAATTCTTCAGTTGGGGCGTCTTTGTGAAGATTGGGGCGACTTGAGAGAAAAATTTTTGAAGTAAAAGTTGTTGGAAATTGAATAAAGAATATTTTTTGTTATAAACATTTTCCCCTATTTCTTCAAGTTCCGTCATAATTTGGCCATATCAAACGAAATTCTTCAGTTGGGGCGTCTTTGTGAAGATTGGGGCGACTTGAGAGAAAAATTTTTGAAGTAAAAGTTGTTGGAAATTGAATAAAGAATATTTTTTAAAATGAACGTTTTCTTCGTGTCGTTTCAAATTTCGTCACAATTCCGCTACTTAGATTTGTTTCACCTCCAAGGCTCCGAACTGATTGACAAGTCGCCATCTTGAATAAATCCCGACGACATTAACGCGGATGCTGACGTAAAATCTTGGGTTTTCTTTTTAAGGAAATTTCATCTCGTTGTCTAGATACCACGTGAATTTTTTTTTTACGCAACTGACTTGGCAACACGTGTGTTTTGAACGCTCTAATAAAGACAGTAATTGGAAAAAATTCGCCAAGTTTTGAATTTTTGGACGAAGTAGGACGTCGATTTACTTTTTGTACCTCGGTGTCGAATTTTCTTCGCAACTCGAAACAATCACAAAGAGGTTAAAATGGTAATAAATTCATTGACCTTGAAACGAACACAACCGTTAATTTTTCATCGTCGTTTGATAAAGCGTTGAAAAAACGCGCGGAATGTGTAGCACGACAATGTAGTTCGCAAATGGAAAAACCCACTTTGTAGTTCAGCGCCCTCGCGAATTAATCGATATAAAAGCTTCGTTCACGAAATGGCCGAGGGAGAAGGGTTATTACGGACGCATTCACCAAGAAAAAAAAACCGTTTAATGACAAGTAATTGATACATAATACATGCTTAAAAATGACATCTGTTTTTCGTCTTCTCTGGCGAACGAATTAATTGACGATTACGTGTAAAACAATTATTAACGTATTAGTATACAACTAAATACACTATTTACAACCACATCATGCGGTGATTACAATCTACCCAAATTCTCCAACGTATTTACACTCCAGTAGAATATAAACGTACAAAATATAAATAATAAATGAAACTTACGGTCGCGTTCTTTGTCGAGTTCTTTGTTGCCGGATAAATCCTGCATTTCTGATTTAGGAATCGGCGACGGTAATTCTCCCCATCGCCAAGATGGCCGGTGGGCTAATTGTTTTTGGGAATCGTCCACCGAAGATCTTTCGTTATCGTCGCAGTCTTTCAATCTAGATACTTCGAATTCGGTATCAGATTGCGCGGGCGAAAAATGTTTCGCTTCGTTGTTACTGAAAAAAAATGGCGTAAAAGGTATATATCACTAGTACCAGGGTAATTAAGGTGATATAATTTACAAACCTGCAAGGTACGTCGGTGTCGCTGAAAAAATGTAAATCGGTTGTAACGGAGGAGTTTTGAGTTTGTAGGTTATCGACGTCATCTTGGAATTTATCATTTACCTATGAAATAAAGTTAGAAGTCGAATAAGTGCGATTGAGAAATTTGTATGCACGTGTTGTTACCTTTATTAGATTATTTTTATTGAATTCGACGTTACTCGATGAATCATGCGTTAACGTATTACTTTCGTCGTTTATTTTATCTTCTTCGTCATCTTCGACTTTATCGTTTGGTTCTTTTTTAAATTCATTAGACAACGTTTTCTTCTTTCTTCGTCGTTTCTTCTTATTGTTGGTTTTATTAGTAGCTATGTTATTATCGGATTTATTCAACGTCGGGAGTAACTTCTCCACCTCCGATGAACTCTGATAGCCTTCGTGTTCGGAGAGGCTTTGTATAGGACGAAACTCGGACGATGTAGGAATATCGCAATCAGATAACGATTGAATTGTTTTCGCGTGAAATGTCTTCAGCGCGCTAACAGGAGCGTCTTCGGTTAGTTCTGAAATCGATTCTTGAGATCCTTTGTTATTCGATCTAAAAACGAGAATTTTTTTAATCTAGTAGCACTGACGCACGTGCGAATTAACATTGTACTTTGACCGATTTAAATAATTACGGCATTTGAAAAACATAAAGGTGATAATTTCACGATCGGGTTGCATCATTTGCACTTTTACTGTACTTTACGCTAATTACAATGATAAGGAAATTACCCCGCGACGAATGCGTGAGCACGAATATAACGAAAAATAACGCGGCCATATTCAAGGATATGTTATCAATACTATTACATAATTTCGGATTAGTCACGAATATAAATGCAATACTAACACAGTAGTCCAGACCGCCGAATCGGATTCCACTTTGTCTTGATTTTCGGAATATGGTATAGGAGAACAAACCAAGTGCTGAGGGACGCATTTATCACCGTCGGATAGCTCTTCGACGAAAAATGCTTCGCCAGATTCTCCTAGTTTCATGTAAATATCGCATGGTTCTCCGTTGATTTCGATTTCAACCTAAGTGATAAATTACATTCGTGTATTTGGCGTAGATAAGCGCGTAAAAACTTACTATTTTCTCGCGACTTCTTAAAACTCCAATTTTCCCAAATCGAACGTGAAATGGTGAACATGTGTAAGTACCGTCGGGCTGCTCTACAACTATCACGTCTATAGCTCCAGTCAAAGTAGCAGCGTTTATTTCTTTATAAGCGTGCCGAAAATTGTCGATAAATTTTCCCAAATAATTCATCTTCCATCAATACTATAAATGTGAATTTTATTAACGTTTTGCTAAAATTGCGTATGCGCGCCAATTACTGATAAAAACATCACGATTATCGAAACTACGATAAATTTTAAACAAAGAAATTTCAAAAATTACTAATATTGCACAAGTTGCATGACTCGAAGACTCGAGATAACTAAGAGTAAACTTACTGTTTCTCGTAAACTGATTTAAAGTGAACAGCTGGTTACGAAATTTACAAAACAAATGAATAACAAACACAATTGAATGTAAGATTCTGATACAATACACCGAATAAACGCGTACGCGATTTTCACATAACGTCTATCTTCTGTCGTGTTTCGGGAGTAAACAACTCTTATTTTCGAATCATAATCACACCATCGTGAATCAGCTGATGTTTCATTTCAGGTGAATAATTCCAAGTAATGGCACCAATTGGCAGTTGGCACTTTCCACTTCTCAGTTTTCGACGGTGTTCAATTGCGCTGTCATACATGTGTGGTAGTGCAAAAGTATCGATATTTTCGATAATACCAGTTTCGATATATCGATTAAAACAGTGTTTACAGTTTTACAAAAAAAAAATACGTAATCCAAAATTTGACAAGGAACAAATTTCCAAAGTTTCTGAACTCATTCCAGCTATAGTCTGTTTTAATAAAAATAACCCAAAACACAATATTATTATCTCGCTTGAGAAGTAAATTTTCGCGCAATACGATAATACTGAACAATATGAAATTATGTTAAAATAGGGCTAAAATAATGTTTGTCGATTTACTCTTAATTCAATATATAAACGTAATTTTAAGTTATTTGTAATTAAAACAAAACCGAATAATTCATGCTGCATCTAGTACAACAATACGCTTATGAATGTGTTTTGAGTTATTCTTGTTTGGAACGGCAACAGACTACAGAATAATGGTCAAATTCAGAACGTAAAAATGATATTTTTTCACTGTGAA
The DNA here is from genome assembly GCA_003261595.1 of Maconellicoccus hirsutus. Taxonomy (NCBI): domain Eukaryota; kingdom Metazoa; phylum Arthropoda; class Insecta; order Hemiptera; family Pseudococcidae; genus Maconellicoccus; species Maconellicoccus hirsutus. Next base: position 29,342 of record QBDW01008771.1, on the reverse strand, counting down.
TATATCCGTGTATGACTTATGAATGTGATGACTTCCCTTCAATTTAATCCATCGCATGACAAGTCATCATCATTATCCATTAGTACACATGGACACACAAAAAAGCAATTTGTTTTTGTTATATTTCCATTTTTTCGAACTTTCGATATGAATATCAATATATCGATAACTTTATATTATGCATCATTATTCGTGGCAATAATTTTGGCAACCCTGCTAAAACAAAAAAATACCTACTTTGGGATGAAGTATTAAGTAGGTAACTCAAGTAGGTATGATGAAAATTGAAAACTTGAAGCTTTTTAAAAAATTGTAGTTTACAGCAGTTATCTTCTTTGAAATTTTTTGATTTGCAATTTGAAAAGAAAGAAAAACTGGAAAAATTGTAATAATTTTTCTTTAATAGAAGTAATTGGCGATTTTGTTTCGTATCATGAATGTAAAATGTAAATACTTGCTAAGTACGTGTAGTCGTGATGTTGTGAAGTTACCTAGATTTGTATGATTAAAAATTTTTTATTTCAATTCATCTGTTTTGACATGTCTAAATTAGCTACCTCATCTTGAAATCTTTATATTTGTAAACAATAGATATAGCCTTTCGTAAACGGTGATAATAGCTAAAGAGATAATTAAAAAGTTTCGCGAAGCGATCAGCTGGCATTATGCTTCTTTTTGATCATGAGACTCGAATAGAATGGAAGTGTTTGTTTACGTTGCGTGTTTAATATCATTCAATTTGATAGATTTTATCAGTTGTGCTTCTGGTTTTGCTGGAAAATTGTAAAATTTCATCGTTTGCCATGTAATTTGAAACCTTTATTAATCGACACAATTTACATATTTATTTCAAATGTTGGCTTGGTGAAATTCGTTTTAAATGGCATTTACGGTACGATTACCAGTTTATGGTTCCAAACCACCTTGTGCTTATCCATCCAGATTAGACGAGAGGAGGCAAATAATTAAAAATAAGTTCATGGAAAGAACGCGTAAAGCAGAAAAGCAGGAAGACTTCGTTGTATATCGTTCATCGGATGATGAAGATGAAGAAGAATATAGTAGTTTCACTAGCCATCGAATACTATTTTCATCGAATAATTTCGCTGATTATATACGTGCCAGAGAATACGCATCCAAAGAATATCATACCGTTGACTCTAACTACGGAACGAGACATATTTTATCTCACGATATGCTTAAGGAAAAACCTATTTCCTTGGAAGCCGATATTAACAAAGTATTTTGTTCTGCCTGGTTAAGTCATCGGCAAGTTGTTTTCGGTACCAAATGCAATAAGGTATAAATACTGCGTAGTATTTACATATTATGTAACAATTTCTTACATAGGAAGTTTTACAGTTGATGGTTTACGACGTTATCACTAAAGCTATCGATCAAATCCCGTGTATAGTTAGTAACAACGAGTTTCCCGGATTAGATGAACAATATGGTATACACGCATTGTCCATTAATTCGTCTCGATCCATGTTGGCAACTGGAGCTCGTAATTCCAACGAAGTCGGCATTTATAAGTTACCTACTTTAGATCCTGTGTATATTGGCGAAGTAATTTTTTTTGCAACTTTATCGTTTACTCGTGTAATTAGACTGAATCGTGTTTTTTCTTCAGAACGCTCACAACGACTCGATTTTCGACATAGTATGGTTTGACGATCAATATTTTGCGACGTGTTCGAGAGATACAAAAGTTGCTTTGTGGCGTATTCCAGAACTGGAACCTCAAAATACAGAAATCCCATCGTATTCTTCCATTAGTCCAATCGTTATTCGTAAATGCAAAGCGCTTCAGAAAATTAGATCGTTTGCGTTTAACAAACAACTTTCTGAATTAGTTACCTTAAGTGTCAACGGTTTTGTTCATGTTTGGAATGTCGAACGATTCAAACAAGTGAGTTCGTGGTTGGTTTGTTCATTTTATATATTAATTTAAATGTTACCCATTTTATCGCAGAAAATTACGAGCAAACTGCCAAGTTCTCAAGAGCCTATTTGTATGACGATCAACGACGAAGGCACGTTATATGCTATTGGTTGCCGAACATATTCCTTGTTGATAGATACACGTTCGCTGCAACTTGTTAAAAAGATCCAAACGCGATATCACAGTAATTAATCGTGTATTTATAAAGCGATTCGTATTTCGTATTTTTGATTTTTTTAAAATTCGTTTTAGATATTAGATCTGCGAGTTTTAAGAATGATTTATTAACCCTCGGATCGGGAAGTGGTACTGTGATGTTTTATGATTTACGTGGTCATCGTTATTTGGAGTCTGGCGTGAATTCATCTCGTACCGTTATTCTGAAAACTAGTAGAGGATATATTGTAAGTATTAGGAAATTCTCATGCATCGAAAGAGTTCATTTCGTAATATTCTTTTTTACATTTTAAAGAGTCCGGAAGAAGAATATTTGGAGAATAATCACCACGCTAATTTCAATCGTTATACTCCTGCTATTTACACACATTGCTATGATTTTTCGGGTTTAAGGCTATTTTGCGGTGGTGGTCCCATGAACTCGAATGCGTATGGTAATTACGCAAGTATTTGGCAATGAATTCGCCTTTTTGTGGATTTCATATTGCGTATCTTAATGCCAAAGGAACATTTGTTTCGGTTATCCGTCAGCGACGTTTTTTTTTCATTTTTTTAAATCACGAGGAATTTACTTCGACGAATTGAATTCTACAATTTGGCATGTCATTTCCTCGTTTTTTCATGTCTTGATCGCACTAATGCTTTAAATTGTCGCAGTTTAATTACGTTAATTTTATTCGAAACTGGATCTCATTAAATGTACATAATTGTATAAAATTTTAATTCGATAGTTATTAACGATCAATTTTATTTATATGTATTTTTCAATGTGTACATAATATGAGTAATTGTGTCTAGCAACTAATTTTAGAAAACTTTAGGAAGAATACGTAGAACACTAACACGACGTCTTCGTTTTAGTCTCGTATAATGAAAAATATACTCTTTAAATATGTTTCATTTCTAAAACTAATTTAAACTCCGCATCGAAAGCAATGGTAATAATCATCAACGAATCATAATTTAAAAATTTTATTTAAAAAAAATTTAAAGGCATAGATAACATAATAAAACTATTAGTTTCTGATAGAAACCAAACGAATGTCTAAAGAAAAAAAAATACGATGAAATAAACCACCTTTACACAAAGGCGTGAATGAATTAAAGACAAATATAAACAAGTGATACATATTATAAATTCGATAGAGAATATTGAACGTTATTCTTTAGATTTTTCTGCTTTATTTTTTTCCATCAATTCAAGCAATTGTTGAATAGCTTTTCGGAAGCATAGGACGTTATACGTGATAATTCCTGCAATAAAATAAACATCAAATACCTATTTGTAAACTTCCAACCGTTTCGTACCTCTTCTCTCAAAATTTTCTTCTCTTAAAATGCAAACAACCGCGAGATATTGGCCGACTTCACGGAAATACAAAACGGATCCATTATTCAGCTTTATTTTACTACTGCTACCGTCGTCGAAAGCTGTATAATCGGCTTCATCTTGTACGCTACGTGAAAAATTTACATGCATTTTGTTCCACGAATCATTTAGTTTCGAGGATACGTACCCGTATACGCAAGAAATGTCGATAACTACGTCTATCATATCACAACATAATTCGTAACTTTGCATGTCCACCGGAGTTGAATCCGTAGCAATATACATTTTGGATACAACATCAAAAAGGAATGCTTTCTCAATGGCTGAATTCTAAAAACAAACACTGCTGTAATGGGTGATTAATTTAGGATACAAAAGTCGAAAAATACCAACCGATACTAATAAATTGAGTAAATTTTCTATAAACGGTAAATGAATGGTCAGTCTTTGAACTACTTTACTGAACGCTTCAAATATGCTATGATCGTAGATAGATGTTAAATGAAAATTTAACTGTAACTGATCAAGACCTAAGAATAAAAATAATAAGCACGAGTCCATTATTAAGAATCGAATTACAATTCAAATTTTACCAGAATCGTTAAGATCGTCTATCGCTCGTTGATGAATATCTCTTTGGATTTCAATTTTATTGTCTTCAGTTAAACCATCAACTTTATGGATGAAAACTTCAAATCTTATATTGTTATTTATTTTATAAGCTTTGGTAACTGTGGATATGAGTCTAGTTACTGCTTCCACAAAATCATCCTGGAGCGTTTATCAAAATTAGTATTTTAAATAATTCACACATATAAAATGTTTCATTACTTGAGCATCGATGACAAATATCAAAGATCCTCTAACACCAAATACAACATCCGCCTCGAAACTAGGATCTGAGAATTCTTGTCCAGGCAAATCCCATAATTCGAAATCAACAAAGGCAGAATTACAAATGCTATCTTTTACTACTTTACTGGTGCTTTCCAGGAATAGAGTTTCGTTTGGTTGCATTTTTTGAAAAACTACTTTAGAAATGGAAGATTTACCACTCCTGGAGATGAAAAAACGTAATTTATCGCATCAAAGTTCATTTTCATCCACGTTTTTCTAAAATTAATTCTATATAATAACCGAACTACCTTCGTAAACCCATAAGTAATATTCGTGGTCGAACATTTTCATCGTCTTGGGGATTCTCTTGATCCTGCATTTCTTTATATTCAAAGTCCTGAGGAAATGTTGAACTTTCGCCGTACGTTTGCTCTTCAAACGACTAAGAGAGAAAAAAGAGCGGCAAATTACGAGGATGATGATGAACGAACAATAAGGTGGTATGATTTCTTCTTACCATTTGAATAGCTTTTGTCAAAATTATATCACACATAAGAAAACATTACTTTTCAAAATTTTTCATGCCGAAATTCCGAAATATTCTATATTTTGTTTTTTTTTTCGTCGAAAAAGAAGAAGAAGAATGATAAGAATTGAACCTTGGATTGTTTACCAATTCGTAGAATAAAAGAATCAAAAAATCAATAGTTTTTTTTTCAAAATTCCAGATATTTTGGTATATTTTGAGAATTAACTACGAAGAAAATATCAAACAATAATTAATTCGTTATTATTTAACAAATTTTGTTGTTTTTTAAATAAAAAAAATAATTTATCAAAAAATGTTGATAAGTAAAACGAACCAAAGCATAAAGCTAAACAATTTTTGTAAACAAACAGATTTTGATAAAAAAAATTTTCAAGTCGAAAACGAAACAATTTTTCTTACTAATTTTCATGGTTTTGGTTTCCGTCATTCTCAAAATAACGTTTATTAAAAATTCGTAATTTCGAAGAAACCAATATAATCGTCGCTCCTTGATGATTCAGCATCAACGTCATCACGTCTCATGAGCCATACTCAAAGCATAAACCATTCCTCTGGCTGCACGAATGAGTGTTTCTCTTGTTTAAGATAGTTTCAATATGTTACTCAATAAATTTGTATTTCCTTACGATTTTTACAAAGAGTAAGTTCCCGTCGCTAATATTTTCACCGTCAAATATTTAATGATTGATCTCTCACAGGGAGAAAGTCCTTGGTAATCAAGTCGTCGTCGTATCCATACTTGGAAAATCATCATACTTATCCGGTAGCTGTAAAGCCGACATCGTTGATAAATTACTCGGCTATAGTATTTTCAAAAAATGCATGCTTCAAGATTCAGAAATTAACGACGATTTTTTGGTTAGTTCGCTAGTTGAATTTTTCACAGCGGTATTTCTAACGAATGCTCGTTTTGCAGTCTAATATCGAAGGGTTTTATGACAAGAAGGAGAACGTCGTTTATTTACACTTATTAGGAAGCTTCGATACTCATTCTCTGTTGAAAATCTACGAACTTTATTCCGTTCAGTTGGAAGAAAGAGTAAGTTGATGAATAAATCAAACAACGACACGCTAATTATATTCATTTCTCAGGGATTTCTCGCAGTCTGGACAGATTTAAAGTATAAATATTCGCGCGCTTTGTTGTTTTTACTTTTCGTATCTCACATCGTTGTCGTCACTCATCCAACTCATGTCTTTGACTTGAGTTATGTCCAGTTATTCAAGACGTTCGATGGCATTAGGTAATATTTTAACGGAATTACGCGTGAAGTAAACTGAAATACTAAGTAAAACGATTTTCAGGCTTAAACTGACAGAAAAAGTTGTCAATATTCTCAAAGGCGTAAAAAACATTTCATCAGAGTGGTTAAACAATGGCAGGTTTTGTTCACCACGAATCCTATTTTATTTCGAAAATTGTCCTCAGTCATTGAGAAATATTGAAGAGTGAGTGCATTATATTAGTAAACGTATTTATATCTGTTGTTTCACTCTGAATCAAATTTCAGTCCTGAGGTCCTCGCTGGTTTGAAAAAACTTGAGCACTCGGTGGAAGATCAGATTTACAGGATTTTTAAAAAAAGTCGAATTATTTCCAGTAACAGGTAAAGAAAAAATAAATCAGTCGAATTTCCTTTTATTTTTGATTTCTTGTGTCGCAGTCGAAATTCGTTATTCGCTATTCCGCTGAATCAAGAATTTGTTTTTATCGAAACCGAAACAAATGTTATGAAAGATTGGACGAGTTTTTATCTAAACAGCTTAATTAGTTTTTGTTCGAATCCCAATCCTGGTAAGTAATGAAAACGAAATTACGCGATTGCAAATTTGAACGACTTTTTTTTCGTAGAACAAAACCACTGTAATTATGGATTTGAAAGTCTTCCCGAAGCTATAATCAATCCGACATCTTCCGACGGTGCGTAAAAGAACTTCCTATCGAAATACGTTAATTAACGTTTAACCTACGATATACTTCGTATTCTAGACCATACTTTTAGCGTCTTCCTTCACGAGCACATCGAAACCGCGTTTACCAAGGGATTCGAAGATAATTCCGGTAGACATTCGAGCTCGAATTTATTCGAAGTAATGTTCAATTATTTATACATGATGATGTCTCCGGAAATATGTTATTTGTGAAAATCTCTTTCAGTTACCCGTGGCCGAGACGTGGTTTGAAGCTGCCAATAAACTATTTGATTTTTTTGTAATACAATCGAAAGAAGATCTCTCGGATTTTTGTAATTTAAAAAGCGGATTAGATGTGGATCCAAGATTCAGCGAAGCCAGATGCAACAAAGTCTTTCCGTTGGCTGTTGCTACGTATCAAGAAAACCTTCCACCTCATTATACAAAAAAATATCACGAAACTAAAGTAATAACGATTTTTTTCATGCCACTGAAATCGCGTAACTTTTAATTCTGCAAATTATTCAGGTTACGCATGCTCTATCAGTGTTCGGTATCCATGCCAGAGGTCCTCAAGTAGATAATTACATCCAGAAACTGGTAAAAGAATGCGACAAGTATTGGAAAAGTGGTCGACAAATGTGCGAAGTTTTAAGTTTAACAGGCAACCCGTGTAATTTACCGTTGCATAAAAGTAACGCCGGCGAATCAGCCAATAGCGAATCTAACGAAAAGTAGGAAATATTTTATAAAGTTTTATTCGATTTAAATTACCCGAGGATTTATTTATAGCATCAACGTGGCTGATTTACCCAGCATGGAACATTCCAGCGGAGTGAGATACATATCGACGTGTAATTGTGGTCGCAAACAAGGCCCACGAGACGATCCTTTTACCGTTCGCGCAGCTAATTACGAATTTTACCAAATCTTGGGAGACGATTGTGGTTGTTCTCATTACGATAAAATTCAATTCCCCGTTTTTCAACCTAGCACAAAAGATTTTAGGTCAGTTTGCGTTATTGTTTCGTAATTAAAGGGTTTTTAACGTTTCAATTTTTCAGAGCTGCGCAGCTGTTTTCAAAACCTACTAAAATCGTTGGACGTAAAGACAATCCAAATTCGTTGGCGCCGAGTAAAGAATTCGGTGAAACGCAACATGGTCCGACTCAAGGCTTGAGTTTAGGTAATTATTTACTACTAAGGAGCGGATTTCTGTGAAATTATGTTGTTCTGTGTTGAAGTTGAATCGATATATTCCAGGTAGTTTTTCGTTTCAAGCATTTCAAAGCGAATGAGTCCAATTTGTTTTTTCATATTTTGCCTATAGAAACATACTTTTACGTATTTTGACCATTCTCAGCACATATTTTGATAAATTTTTTCATATTTTCGAATTTTTTTCATTTTTACCGATTTTTTAATTTTTAACTTTTTTGATTCCTTGATATTAAAAAATTTTCAATTTTAGATGACTTCACTAGCTCTCCGCACTTGTTTTTGTGGAACTAATTTTTGAATGATTATCGAAGAAATTTCATTGTAACTTGAAATGCCAAATAATTATAATTCAATTTTATTATAAAAATTCTTCCTATTAAATTTTTTCGTATTTATTGAACAAAACTTAGAATAATTTAATGAATCAGTTTCACTCGAAAATTGATATAAGTGCAGTAAACGGACATAGTTTTTCAAGACCTTTCCAACGATACCCATATTGATTCAGCATTTTTTTTCTGCATATTTTCAGTTTTTAACGTGTAAAAATCCGCTCCTTATTTACTACTAATGGCGTAAATTTACCAATCTTAACGCTGGTTCATTTTTCAGCTCTGATATCATGCCACTCGATGAGTTTGGCTAGTGATATGATGATGGTCGAAGAACAAGGAGGGTTTCACGCCGCTGAGCCGATAAACGATCATCATAATCAATTAAAACCGTCGCAGGGATCGTTGACTCAGACTACGGAGAAAATAGTTATCCAAGTTACCGATCATAGCGATCCGAATAAAGGCGAGTATATCTCGAATACGTTTAAAAACGCGTATTTTATAAGTGATATTTTTAGATAAAGGGTTAGTGCGGCAACCTAGCACAACGGAATATTTACCTGGAATGCTGCATAGTGAATCTCCTCCGGGATTATTGCCGCAATTTCATTCTTGGTCTTTGGTATGCTTGGGACCGTCTAGTTTGTATTCTCATAATTTAGGACTACAAGAACAACATCATCCAGGATTTCTGGCTGGATCCGCGTATCTGTTACCGTGGGATGTAACCGTCAGGTATGTGGTGTTGGAAAATATGGGGAAGGTTAAGCGTTGATGGTTTCGTTGAATTTTCAGATTAGAGCATCATATGAAGGAGCGTTTTTGGTCATCGAACGATCCTCGAAACAAGAATGCTCCTCAACGGAATCGTCGTAAAGGAACAAAAGGTTGGTTTTTACAAGCAATGTTTGTAGCGAAATATGAAATTTTCAAAAAATTGTCTACTTTTTCACTCCAGCTACGTAATTCGATTTATACGTTTTTCGATGTTTTTAGAATTCAACGTCAAGATATTTGTAGGCGTTGAATATGAATGCCCGTGCGGGCACCGTTTCATGTGTTCGAGTCCAGATAAAGTTCTAAAAGCTACTGGGTCGGGTTTGGTTCGAGATAATGGTAGCAAAGTTACGAACTGTGATATGCCGTTGTATTTTCCGTGTCCTTGCAGGTAAACGGGGAAAAATCGATGAAATTTTTATTCCGAATTTAATAACATCATATTTCTAGAAATTCCAAACAATTGATTGCTCAGTTAACACGGATTCACGTAGTTACGCCCAAAGCACCGGTTAACGTCACGTTGAATCCTAGAGTTCAACCAGCCCCTAGTCCGTGTCCGGTATTTGTAACCGGAATTCAAGAACCCGTGAGGTTATCTCAGAGTTCATATTGGATATTACGATTACCGTATCCTTTTTACTTTGAATATATTCACTAGGTGACCTTGAGTTAGTAAAATTGCCGTTAATATGGGAAAAATGGTTTTCAGAAGTACTCCGCTGGGCAAATAATAGTAAATTTATTCGTGTCGTTGTTTTTCCCATCGCTGTAATTAAATAGCTTTATTCAAGACGGCGACTAGTCAATTTTATAGGTTTGGTGATGAAACAAACAAATCGAAATTTGAAGAGAAACAAGATAATGTTCATTCAAGTCATCTCAAGCTGATAACAAAAATGTCTTGAATAATTCCACTCGAGTTAATAGGTTCGTTTTACCACCAAACCGATAAAACTGATTAGCATCGCCATTAAATTTCTAATATTTCTGTGCTAGTTAACAACTTCATTATTTCTTGTTAATCAAATATTTAAAATACTAAAGCCGATGTAAATTTCTTAACAAACAATTTAGATACGTTTACTATGGCGACCGAGGACCGTATTTGCCTCCGAAAGAACATACACCTTCGAATTATGGACGTCTACTTGCTGGTCTTTATGGTATATCCGAAGTACCACCCGATACCAAATAATGCTACGTGTATATTTTTCATAATACATCATTATTGGTTCCAGTGTTGTTTTCTTACTGAAATTTACATAACAGCATTTTTACGTGTACTTTCTACGACGTAACGTGATGCGCATATAAATGAAACACCGGGCAGTAAATAACAACAAATTTATTAATCTTCTCGTAACAACTTACGACGCTATGATAAAAAATAAATAAAATTACCATTACATCTAATTCAAAGGGACTTAGTGACATTTGTGAATTTTATCGTCTCTTAGGGCCTTCAAATTATCAAGATTATCCCACCATTTGAAAAGCCAATTTTTAATGATCAGTTCAAACCACGGTGTCAAAGGGAGACCTGAATTTTTCACAAAATGATTAAAATCTTGTTTAGAAACGGTGAATATTCTATTAATCTCCATGCTGTTTGGAACTAAGGTGAAGTTTTTACGAATGATGTAAATATAATCAATTTCGTGTTCCCCCCATTTACCGTCGCCTTCCGAGAAGTAGTGTATTTTGGTAATGAAATTAAATTCCGATGGTTGAGTTTCATTGATCGGTATGCCGAGTTCGAAATTTAATCTTCTTTGCACGGCTAACTTAGAATTAGCGTGGTTATCACGGCCGACTAAAATATCATAAAGAGGATGACTGCAGCATGAATTCGTAAGATGATTCGGGTAAGTTACCTTCGTCGAGGCTCTTTCTTGAAGCAACAATTCGTTATTGGAATTGAAAATAAATACGCTAAAGGCTCTGTGCAGTGGTATTTTCCCGTATTTAACTCGATGGCAATTACGTTTGGTGTCGGTGCCGATCATTTGGTCGTTTTCGTTCACCAAAATCAATTTCTCGTTGAGGGCTTCTTCTTGGAACGGATCCAATGGTTCTGGGACAACTGTGGCGTAACATCGAGGCCGGAAAAACGAAGGTTTCACGAACCGAAAAGGATTCAAAAGCGATTTCATTTTCACGATTGGAAATACAATGATAACGCCGAATTACACTTTCATAGTCAGTTGGCAACGTGATAGCACGAACCAGTATGACTTTCTAATCAACTTCGTCTGAGTAATAACTGAAGACGAATCCCCTACTACATTCTTCAGCTACAGGTTTTTTTTAATAGAAAAACACTTTTGTTCGGAATTTGAATACGAAATTAATACGAATAATACCGCTATAATTTTCGTTTAATTGTTATCGTTTATCCCATGCGAAAAGTCACAAATTCACAATTCCAACCGCAACTTTGGCCGAATTGATAATCGCACTAGCAGTGTTGCCATTTGAAGCAATTTTCAAATTATGACTTTTTCCCTTCTCCCCTTTGCTTGATTCTTATCGCTTTCAGTCTCAGTTATTTCGTATTTAAATTTTAAATTATTTTCATTACAATGAGAATGGTGGTAATTTTATATTGTATTTTAAATAGAATATTTTCGTAACGTAATTCACCTTGTGGGTATTTCTTTCTGTGAAAAAAGACATCTCTTTTCGTTCTCTTATTATCCACATAATTTCTTTGCTTTACAAGGTCGTTTGGTGGAATCATAAAGAAAGTTGGTCACTTAGTTGCATGAGGGAAATTTTTAAATTACATCTTTCAAGATTCAAGAGCTCGCAACAGGCTTTTGATGCTCAATATCCACCTCAATATAAAATCATAATTTATTCATAAAGTAGTAAATATATAGAAAATTCCTAAAATAAATCACAGTTCAAGTTAAAACACATCTGTAACTTTCAATTATCTCGTAGAATTTCAATTTCATCCTGCGTAATATGAATCCTTATCTCTTTTTCAATCATTAAATCTTGAATTTGCGCAACTTCATCGGGTAACGCGTGAGCAGCTTCCATATACAAATTCTAAAACAAAACGTCGCCATGAGAAAAACATCACGCGTCACTTAAAAAACACTTATTGTCGTACTTTTATCCAAGGACAACTTTCAACCGCAAGATAAAACACGTCTTTGCATCTACCATCGGACTCGTACTGAGCGCAATACTGTAAATATATTATCCAAAATAACGGACAATATCTTGTATTACGGTCATTAACTAGTTTCACCAACAATGCTCGCATTCTATTGCTGAAAGCGTTACTTGCAGCTACCGGTCCAGCTATTTTTAAAACAAATGTGAAAATATTAAAATAAGTGTTAATGATTAACGGAATTAAAAAATCATTACCTTGATCGAGTATTCTCAACGATTCGATGCTTGCTTTCTCGTACAAAATCAGCCTCCGGCGACTCAATAAAATCAAAATCAATTTAGCCACTTGTGAATCATTCGATCTAAGACATTTTTCAATTTTCCACCAAGGACTAACGAAATTTAATTTAGTCTGTAAAAAAAAGACAATGATTACGGATAATTTACTCGCGGTTTGATATAAACTTACCTCTAAATCAGCAAAAGTACCAAGTAAAAGCATATTATTTGGGAACTCTTTGATGCCCTTGAGTAAACTATCGTATAACACGTTGAAACTCGTTTTATTGGAATTACAATGAAAGTGCAACAGCGTAATCAATATTTCGGTGATGATCTCGCGATAATAAGTACCCCTGAAAAAAATTACCTACATTTGTTTAAACGATTTCAACGACGATGAAGAATAAAATGACAATTACATATAAATAGGAGCTCCCTTCTCGTAATAATTCGCTTTATGTAAAAGCTCATCCAGGAAAACGCTCGCCGACCAAACGGATTCGGTTAAATATAAAAACCAGGCTTGACAGTAAATCCATTCGATGAAAAATTGCGGTTCTGTACGATCCAACGTGAATACTTCTTCGAGTAGGAAATCCTCGTCGAAGCTTTGATTGGTCATTTTCTGAAATTCCGTTAGAGCTGTTTTCAACGTTTCTTCGCTCAATTCAACACTCCTCTCGGGGATTGATAAGGCCAAAGAGGTTAGTAAGCTTAAACACCTCTCTCTAGATTTAAAAAAAAGGTATTAAAATTGCTGCAACGTATAACCCTTCCAGTATACGAATTGAAAATCTCACCTTTTACCCGAAACTAATAATATTTCCGCGAATACGCGATACAACTGAGTTATACAGTTTTTTGACGTCAAAGAATGGAAATTATTTTTTATCGGAAATAATAACAGAGCGGTTTCCAAAATTTTAATACAGCTTTCGGTATTTTGATTGAATTCTTTTTCGAGAAATGCGTATTCAATATATAACGGTAAATTACTCCTGAAAAATAAACATGTAGTATATCTCAAATGGGATTTCTTTTCAGTAGCGAATACAAACCGGTGTTTTTCTTTTAGTAAATCTTTAACTAAACTCTTCAATTTCTTTTTCCTATTCGGCGGTTGTTTACCGGCGATGAAAAGGCTACGTTCGAACCGCAACCACCAAACTAACACGATGGTTTCGGAATTAAAAGGTAAATTATGAGATAACTTGAGAAACATGTTTTGTATAAATTCTAAATATTCATCGCGACCAAGTTCGTCGTTAATGTATTGAGGATACGAAACGAGATCTTTAAAGCATGAAATAATTGATTCTTCGGTATGCGTAAATCGTCCTAGAAACAATATAAAATTAGATAAAAAAATAACACGATAAAAAACGCTTAATACCTTGGGTTATCCCCAATGAGCAAAAAATCGACAATAACATCTCAGCGGAATCCATATGCCATTCGATATCGTGTAGCGAAAGCATCCTAAACACGGTATCTCTGAGCGGTATCAATGGTATTTTTAGTAATACCAAAGTTAACGCGGCAATTCTCAGATTTAACGAACGACTCGTAAGAGGTTTGATTAAATCAGTCACATCTGATGATACGACAACTCGTTGAGGGTCTTCGCAATCCACATCCGAAATAGGATACCAATGCACGCGTTGACGTAATCGTTCAATTCTCAGCCATAAAGAATACACTGGTAAACCACTGGTTAACATGTTGTCTTCCATTTCTCCTGTTTCATAAATTCATTTGTCAAATGTTCTCGAAAAAATCCGTTTATCGAACTTACTAATTTTTTGTTCTGGTAAATTAACGCAAATTTTATAATCTTCGGATTGCGAATCGGTTAAATTTAATTGTAAATTTAAACGCATAAGCATCAAGAATTGTTCCCATAAACCAGACTGACGAAGAAATAAAGCACCGGTGGTGAATAAATCTGAAAATAACGCGTTATTACGGAGTAACAAGATCAAAACATGTAGAGATTTTTCTTTACCTAATAAATGCTTTTCGGCTGAAAATGAACCATCTTTTTGAATGAAGTTCACTTTTTCCATAGCTTTAGCGTATAATGATTTAACTTTAGGAACAGTACACCGTGCTAATTTACATTGGGTATTTCGTATGTAATGATTCCACAATACGATGTTTCCGGGATCTTGACGTAAATCGGTAAATAATTCCTCTGAAACCTATCGGAAACAACGTTATGTTTTTTTTTAAATATAAAACGAGTAAAAAATAAATATACTTTTTCAGCGTCAAAAAGCTCGTTTTTAATCTCGTATTTACGATTGAGTAAACACAACGAAGAAGGATTATGCGTTAGGGCTTTATCCAAAATGGCTAATTTTTTTTCAGCCGAAGCCAACAAATTGCCTTTACTTTTTCTAAAGAATTTTTCAAAATGTTGTATTTCATCCTAAAATCAAAAAAAAAATTCATCGTGGATAAAAATATCTACCGAAATTTCAAAACAACTCGATTGAAGTACCTGGAAATCAACGTATTGTAACCATAACTCCTCATCGTATGGATTATCGGCGAGTTGTTGATTATACGATGCGGTCGTTTTGGACAGTTGCGTTTCCAAATTCGTACTAAATGGCAAGGTTTCTGTAAACGATGATATTTCAATATCGGGCGTTAAAAAAATGATTATAATATACAAACCTTCGTTCGTTATCGTCAAAATATCTTCGTTCGTTTGAGATGGAAGTTTATCGGTGACGGTTAAATCGGATTCGAATACTTTGGGCGAACATTTGAAATACCTCCAACTTTTCTTCTTCGTTAACTCTTCGCCACCACGGTAAAAACATTTTCTTGGTTTTTTATATCTTTGAAAAAATGAAAAATATTTAATATCTGTGTGTATTAGAGTTTATGTTACTTACAATGGAGCGTCATTTTTCATAAGAGTGGGAATTAGTATATTATTTCTGGAGCCTGAACGATCTTCGCGAAACGTAGAATCACTTAGTAATTCGTGAAGCTTTTCTTCTCTGAAAAATACATTTCATTACTTCGGAATCGCAATTTAAATAATAATCAAATGATAATGATGCAACATTACGTACGCTTTCAGAAAATGAGCTTTTTCTGCCTTACGCTTATCTCGTTCTTTCTTATGTTTCTTCCTTTTAGGCGAAGATGAAGATCGATGTTTATGTTTCTCGTTTTCTGACTGATCTAGCTGACTTGGAACTTTGAAACTTGAATTTGTTAACCAAGCAAACGACGTTCCTATGAATATAACGGATATTGAAAAAATTCACGTCAGTGTGAAGTTTCGAGAAATTTACTCATTTCGTACCTGATTTCGGTGTATTCGAATCATCTTGAGGGTCGCCCGAAGGAAACAGAGACATATTAAAAACTAAAAGATGAAATAATTCGGCAAAAAAATACAAAAAATTTGACTCGATGCGAGTGGGTCCCTGCGTATGATGAGACCATGAGACAACGAGAGCAAGGACTGATGATAATATATTTGAAGGTATGAGGTTTGTCAAGAAGTTGTACTCTTATTTCTCATTTTTGAAGTATGTATTACGTAATACACATTACAGACATGTAAATAATAAATATAAGAAGTAAGGGATGAATTAAAGTCAAAATGCACTAAAAATGATAAGACGCGCGCTTCTGATTGGTTTATTATGAGCATTATCGCGTGTTAACGAGCGTCTAGAGTCTGACGTTACACAAAACCTATCCGCCAATCAGAATCTGTTAGGGTGGAGTTTCTTGTTATCAGATACGTACTGTTATGATCCTTGAAAATTTTTTTATTAATTGAATTAATTAAATTTTAATTTAGATTAAAAATCAATCTTTTAAATTAATTTAAGTTAAAACTTCTAAATAAAAAATTAGTTAATAATTTTTATAACATTAATTTGTCAAATTAAAATAAAATTTTTTAATTATTCAATTTATACCTAATTATTGACTATTTATTTTTTTTTAAATATATTTTTTTTATATTCTTTTATTTAAAATTTTTCTTTATAAAAAATATTTAATTTAATATTTAAAATTATTTAATTTAAAATTTATAAAATTGAAGCTATAGAGAAAGAAAAAACCAAAACGTTTTTATTATTCAGATCATAACAGCAATTAGTTCAGTCATCAGTTCATCACACATCTGTCACACTGTCACACACACACACCCACATCATAATTGACGAAGTATGAACTTACGTGTCATATTGGACATTTCTTTTCATCATCTTCGATACGACATTTGATTAAGTATTACATATATTTTATTAATAGGTACATTATTACATTTTTAATTATATTTTTGTCGAAATAAAGTCTGTGTTTACATATGATATTGAAACGATATACCTGATAACAAGAAACTACATTCTGATTGGCAGATAGGTTTTGTGTAACGTCAGACTCTAGACGCTCGTGCGTGTTATGTGTATGCTTCAAAGGAATCATTTCTAGTTAAATGTGGTAAAAATGATTCTTTTAACAACGCCAATGCCCATTGGTTTATATCCATCTTACGTCATATTGATAATGTTTAATTATTGCTAATTGGAAGTTTTTTTCGCCTAAGGTTCTTATAGATGTTTCACCGTTTCGATAGCATTACCTCTTTTGTAAGTCAAAGGGCAATGCAGATTTTCGCAGGCAATCCCACGTGGTGTTGCTTACTCTTACAACTGTTTAAATCATTTTTCTATTTCAGAAATCAGAAATCGTAAATTAAAAGAATTTTCATAACGTGAAATTATATTTCGCTAACAAAAAAATTAAAAAGTATACGCATAACATAAGAAACTTACACAATCCACAATCATATTAAAATTCGCGATAAAACTTAAGTATATAAATCAACGAAAAAATACATTACAGGTGATTTATTGATATCCTTTATTTGAAAAAATAAAAAACTATATTCAACCAACTGAACACAATTAGTATTCACGAAAATCAAAACCATTACTTTTTTATATTAAAAAATAAGAAACAGCCGAATACAAAATAAATAATTTGATCAATATAAGTATTAGGTAAAATAAATTTTGGCGAAATTTCATAAATTTCAAATTTAAAAGTCATGTCGTTCGCCATCTAACTTTAAAAAAAAATAAAAATAAAACAGGAACTAAATGCCAAGTAAGTAAAATTGTTCAAGCTTGTTCATTTAAATATACAAAAAATACACGAAAAATAATTAATACTATACACCAAAGATCAGTATCTTCTGCACATTTAAGTAGTTAAACTTTCTAGTGTTTCAATTTCTACACGAATGGTGCTCTTTGTACATATAATTCATTAGACAGAAAATTTCTACTGGTTACCAGTAACATGAAACGCAGCCAAATCCATGGAACACAATGTGTACATATAATTCATAATCGGTTTATCATTAATATTAAGAAATGATAACGATGATGAACGTATGATATCACTTTTGCCAACAGGTACGTAAGAAGTCAAGTTAACCTAAGAGAATTACGTAATTAATTTCCATAAATCATCAATCGAAGGTTAATACTAACCAATCCTTCGCTGAAGGAATACCGTTCGTATTCTTGATGAAAACACGTATCCAATTCGACTCGATGAAGGATGAATCCGACGGCTGGAACTTTAGGTATTGTAGTCATAGTAACAATATGCACGTCGATATTTGACGAAATATTCGCCGTGTTGACGCTATAACTCGTCTTATAGTTATTTTCCACTTCGCCAATATCATTTTGAACGAATAACGCCAACGGGTATAAAATCGAATTCATCGCCAAATACGAAATCACCGATAAATAACCAGCTAAATGGGTATCTGGTACTTTCTACGTGAAATATCGCAGATTTTAATACGAATTAATGTTTTTAGCGAAATAGAGATTATTACTTTGCAATTAGTGGTTCTTTTTTCCACGACTAATCGGAATATATTTAATATTGGTCTATTATCTAAAACACCTTGTTCCAATCCTAATTCGTCATCTTGGTTTAGACGACGATCCATCATTATCTGATAAAATGAAAACTTCGTTGTAATTTCATTAAGGCTTAGATTCTGTTATTTTAAGAATAATCTTATTACTTCTATTTCGCCTTCGTCAAGAGAAGAGCTTCCTAAAGGTTGAGCAGATACTATGGTAACACGTGCGTTTTCATCTTCTATATACATCGCACTAGGCATCGGATAGTAATTCGCTTGTAAAGGTAATTTTCTCAAGTATTGTCGTTTGATCATCTAGGAAATGAAATTCGAAAATCATCAACGGACGGAATTCACGAATAACCCGAATTCTCACCTGATAACCGTTTAAATCGGTGTAAAATATTCCTTCATTTTTAACATTAGTAGATATCTTCATACCAATTTCGAAATTTTTTTCATTTCTTATATCGACTAGATTTTGTATCTCGACGCTGTATTCTTCGGGTCCTATAAATCACAAACGCGGATTATCGACCGGTGGCGCGTTTCCGGTGAAATATTCCAACCTACCAACGGCGTTATAAATGTTAACAACGTGAACGACGAAGTCGCAATATGTCACAACGCTAGAGACTAAATTTCCTTCGATAATCTTAATAATAGGATCGGAACAATCGATACTTCGACTATTACCATCTGGTAAAAATAAATACGCTCCGCACATGACTTTGTTCTTACGACAGACGTACCTGGAAAAGCTCAAATTAAACAATTTGCCTAAAATTAACGCCGCAAATACTAACTTGATGAAATTCAAATGCACCGGTACAGTGAGATCTTTGTTTTTCAAAGTAATCGCCTTCATCAAACCGTCGGATCTAAAAGCTACAGATAATTTGTCATTTTTTATTGAAAATTCAGCAGCTGAATTTTGATCTTTTAAGAATTCCCTGACTCGTTCGATATCGCTAGAGATGGGGAATCCATTGATAATCTTCAAAGAGGCCATGTTGGCTCTGATAAAATTTCAAATTAATCCCGATAATTGATTGAAATTTCGAAATGATATATCTTACTCATTCGATATATCTGGATTATATCTGATGAAATATGTTTTTATTTGTAACGGGTTGATTTCGACTTTAAAATGTATCAAAAAGCATCCGCTACCGTGATCGTTTATTTCGCAAAACGGATTGATCTGATAAGGAATGGGCTTTTCGTTTTCGTCAATTATCTAAAAACAGTTTGACGGATTAAATAGAGCTATTAATAAGTATTAATTAAAGTAATCTACTTACTTCGATGTAATTATAACTATCAAGTTTGATACTCAGAATTTCGACACGATTCCACGATAAAGAATTAAAAATCACGATTCTTTTTATTTGATCTGGAGAAGTCAAGCTGATCATGTTATGCTTAACATTGCTCGACGGCGTCTTTTTAGATTCTTTTAAATCGAAATAAACCGTCTCAGTATCATGTTGACTTGCACGCTGAATAGAAATTGAAAAAAGATCTTATAAGAAGTCCAAAGACATCGAAATAACAAGTTACCTTGTTAGAATCCAAAATGAAATTTATACACTGCTGCATTACATGCTCGGCACCGATCATTCCCTCTTGTAATCTAAAAACCGTCGTGATTTAATCTTCCATCGAACATCGTGCATTAAAAAACATACTTCGAAGCGTAATCGTTGACTACGTGATCTTTGGATGTTCCGGTGACACCGTCGTGATGCTGGAATAAACTCAGATGAGCGCGAGCTTTCCGTAACGAAGCAATAAAACGAGACGATTCGGATAACATCCATTTTGTATCGTTCAACGGAGCGCTTTTCCACGCCAAAGCGTGCAATATTTCGGCGTTCCTGCGTAACCCGAGGTAAATTAATTCGAAAACGAATATGTTCCGAATTTACCTTAAATACGAAATTAATTCGCGATCCATGCGTTTATAATATGGTCTCGATGTATAATATCCGCTCCAATAATGATCATCGCGATCGGAATAAGTGAAAAAATCTCCTTGCAGACTGGGAAAAGAAACGATGGATTTTTCGGATTCCAATGCTCTAAAATAATCTTCCAACGTTCCAAATTTCGCCTAAAAATACGTAAATTATTCTTCCGCTTATAATCGTCGCGAAAGAGTAATAAAATCAAACCTCCACATGAAGCGAAGGATTGTTATTCATATAATCAAACAACTTCTCGTAATTTTTATACTGTAGATCCCATTCAGCTTGAACATCGTATCTGAAATCATCTCCGAGCGGAATCAACAGCACGTTGGTGGCATAAAGTTCAGCTTTTTTGCGATACTGATCGAGTAATAATTCGGCTCTAAAAATTATATAATTTTACGAGAGTGTTTTAAATAACGATAAAATTTTCATATATCTATTTTACCTAAAAGCGACATTTTTTTCGTTTATCATTTGGGGATATTTTTTCCACGGGCATGAAATACCAAATAGACCCATTCGTTTGAAATCAAACTGACAACAAACCGAAGGATCAGGACCACAAGTATGAGGAATGTCGTAACTATAGAAAGGCATCATATGCGTAAAAAAGTCGTGTTTGCCGGAAGCATCTGTAAAATACACGTTGTACTTTTCAACCACCATAATACCTTTGTTTATCACTAACCCCAAAATTGACGCCATTGAAATTCCAGTTGCTTATGTTTAGCTAAGTATTTTTTCACTGCATAATGAGTCCTCTGAATTACCAACGATTGTAGGCCAAAATGGCTCAATATAAATGGCATAGTAGGCGATACGCCGAAAGGATCAATACACCAACTTCGTCTGTAAATATCGCCTCGATTAGTTTCATTAAATAAACACATCGTAATATCATAATTACTTGGCTTCAATTTGTAAATTATCGCGTAGCCATTGATGACCATGAGTAAGTTGTTGTATTATCGAATAATAATGAGAATTGGCTTCATCCGGCATCACCCAACCACCGGTGACTATTTCGATTTGTCCGTTATCGATTAATCTGCGAAGAAAAACCATGAGAATATTGGACGAAAAAATACATCGCAAATGGGATACTAACTCTTTGAACTTTTTCCGTTTAATTTCCGATGCCTCGTCCCACCACAAAGACAGAAACGAAACTTCAGCCCAGATA
Organism: Maconellicoccus hirsutus; assembly: GCA_003261595.1. NCBI lineage: Eukaryota > Metazoa > Arthropoda > Insecta > Hemiptera > Pseudococcidae > Maconellicoccus > Maconellicoccus hirsutus. The sequence goes on along the minus strand of QBDW01008771.1, from coordinate 7,754 downwards.
AATTTACGTTTCGGGTTTTCCGTCAATTTATTGATCATATTATTAAAAATATATCTAGTATGCGTCGCGTAATAATTTTCGAACGTTTTCTTCCATCCTGGATCGTTGTGCGAATGAGGTACAACGAAAACCTTCAATTTGTTACTCGCATTCCAACGATTTTTATCTATTTTTACATTCCATCCTTGTTTCCACGCGCCGCCATCTACGTTATCGAATTTAAGTTCCTTGTAAACATTGAACATCTAAGAAATTCGAGATGGTTTATCTATCATTGAAAAAAAATAACGATATTGAATTCGTAATAAGTACTTGAATGTCTGCCGATGAATGCGAATCGATCGGATAACACTTCTCATTTGCTTCTTCATGACGTACTCGTAAACGCGTATTCGAATAGTTCTGTCAGAATTTTTTAAATTACGTTAATGGCCGCTTCGATTGTACAAATTGGCAAAAAAATATCCATATTAATTACCAGTGATGAGACAGGTTTCGTCTTGTAATGAGAAATATATTCTTCTACGGGGGTCTGAAAATTTTTCCTTCGTAAACATTAAATCTTTGTAGAATTTTGAAATAAATACAATCTTACCTTATCAATTATCTTGAAAAAATTTTTATTCACCAAAAAATACAACAGGAAGTAAGTAGAAATGAAAAAAATTGCACTTAAAAATAACGATTTCTTCTTCATGCGCATCTTGTTATATCTGAAATTTTAAAAGTGATCACTTTAGGTAAAACGAAAGTACTTCAGAGTACCGCAAGTTATTTCAAACGCTGAGAAATAAATTAAATATTTACAAAACTCGAAACATCTCGATGTTAAAATATGTTGTAGATATTACTTTCAAGATATACTTACTGAAAAATTATGCGATTATCCCATCGTATAAATTTCAAATACGTTAATTATTTAAAATAAATAAATTAAAATAATACTGTTACGAGGTATTCATGATAAACACAAATGTACAAGAGTAGATTTATACATCAACTTTACCAACTAAAAATACGATCTGTTACATCACGTATGTTGGAAGCTTGTGCTGGCAATTTTTTTAATCAAAAGAAGAAAAATTAACAATTGATAGTATCATTAAGTATAAATTAATTCGAGCAATTAGATGAAAAAAAAGTATTATCAAGAATTATTTTTGATACCGAGTATTAGATTACGACACCGATGAGTTACCAATACATCATAAATTATAAATATGTAAATGTTAAGTTATTCCTGATAACTTTATTAAAATTACGTAGAATCGTAAAAAGATATTTTTACAGATTGATAATTATCGCGAAAGAAACTACAAAGTAATTTTCGCTGAGTATTTTTAATCTAAACGGATCAACCGCCCGAACCAGAAGTCGGAATATTGATAAGAGATGATTTTGTTTTGGTGTTTCAGCGTCATTATACGTCATCAAGCTTACTTTTCTGCCATATTTTTTCATTAAATTTCTGAAATCATTCAAGCATTGTTCATTAATAGAAAATAGGGAACAATTTAAGCTTTTTTTAAGCGATTGAATAGGTGTTTCTTATATTTTATCATCGTTCTTTGGAATTACTTGAATTTCTGTTTTTCGCTCATCGTTTCATCGCTCGAAATTTTCAATATAAATTATATTCGAATAATCTCGTCATTGTGATTTCTATTTCTAGAAATTCTGCCACCTTTTTCGTTTGTTCGTAGTCGTACTACAGAGTACGGACATGAAAAATTGAAATTAAGTCTGAAAGAGATGAAAAATGCGATAAGAGTGGATAGCATTAGAACAGTAGGAACAATACTAACGAAAAAAACGAATTGATAAATGAAAAATATTTTAAGAAAAGCTCAATAGAAAATGAAAAATGAATGAGAAATTATGATTATTAAAAGTAGGTACCTACATATATCTAATTATTTACCTATCTACCACCTTATTCTTACTTAAGCAGTAATTTATTGCCAATTTTTTTTTAAATTGGTGAGTAGAAAGTACTTTAAATTTCGGTATGCTATGAATTAATTTTTCTTCAGTCAAATCAACAGCCAACTCGTTAAAAAAAGTAATGAAAATGGATATTGCACATTAGACAAGTATTATTTTCACATTTAAACTTCCTGATGATTTTATCGAAGTTTGAAATTATGTGCCCCAAGTATTATTTATTCATAATTACGACAAAATGTGAACTTTTACATACCACTTACATATGTATTTCATCAACATGTAATAAATTTTTCATCATTTCAATTTTTAGTGAAGTTTTTAACTCCTTGTAAATTTTCTACTGTTGAATGTTATTTCAAAATTCTGAAACTCATCAGACGCTTAACACCTAAACATAAGATGAAACCATTGCTTATTTTCCATAAATGTTTTATTCAAAACATTTTTTTTTAACATTTAGGGCAAGAAGTGAAACAATTAGATGTTATATTACATCAAATTTTTATATGTATACATTTTCAACTCTTTCATCATTTCGTTCTATTCAGTTTGACTAAAAACAATAAAAACACCGTGTTTCTTTCGGGTAGATAGTTCTTGATGAAATGACAATCAAATGATTTAATTAAAAATCAACTTGAAGAAATTGAAATTGAAAATATAACAAGAAGAAAAGAAGAAAAGTAAATAAAATTAAAATATTGAAATTGAAAATAAAAAGAAATCGTAACCTTTTTATGTTGTCCGCTAGAGAGCGACACATCAGCGAATAATTTAAAAATGAAAGTTGAACTTTGAAGTTTAATCTTTGGAATCAAACACGCTTTTTTGATTTTCCGCGTAGAATTTTCAAAGTTTTGGATTTATCGAGAAATTGCGTAATTTTTTATAGATAAATTTTTCACGGAGACAATGAATCAAGAGACATAAAAGATTGAAAGCGATAGTTCAGAAAAGATTCTGTAACGGGAAATTTAAAATTATTGTATCGACGCTGTCGGCGTATTTGATCTAACACTAAATTCTTTCTCGTTGGTAACCCTGAATTACATAATAAAGGAAAATTTAAATTATGACCTTGAAGTTGGTAATATGGTGACATATTTATTTACTTGCTTGTTTACATCCTCACAGCTGTATATCTTCCGATTGAATATTTACGTGTGTTTCATTGTGTGAGAGCGTAAACGGCGTCGTATTTTGTATATTATTTCCCATTTACCATCAGAAGCACTACTTGTACCCGCTTTTCGTACCATTGAAAGTTTAGCGGCGTTGTACAGTCTCACGTTGTTTGTATTTTATCTGCGCAGTTAAGTTTTGCGAGCAAATTTCGAGGTATAGTAAGGTTTATTTATATGTAATTTCTAATTTATAAATGTTTTTAGTAATTATTCGTCGATTCAACGTTAAATGCGTTTAATGGCGATGCATGTGTTTGCTTGGTTTCATTATCGGTACGCAATTTGGTCACCAAGTCGATATATTTTGTAGGTCATTTTCATCACCCGGTGTATCGTTTAATTATGGATTCTGAAAGCGAAAATGTTTCCGAAGGCGTAAAAGCGTTCGCGAATGGAGATATAGATTCTGTCTCTACCACCGATCATTTAACCAAAATCGGCGTCATCGCTGTCGACCAACGAGTTAAAAGGAAGGCGAAAAGACTTTTGAAACAGCATTCCAAAGAAACACCTAATGACGGTACTCTGGTGCACACGCGCTATTGGAAGAATTCTCGAAAACCACGTAATGGTTTTAGAAGAGGACTTCCAAAAAAGGGTATGATTCGGTTGTCCGAGCAAAACGGAGAATTGGCGAGGTTATCTCACAACGTATATGCACTCAGGTGGCGCCGGTGGTAAAGGTGTTTGGGGTAAATTAGGCTCCGAGTCCGATGGCGTCGATGAAATGGACAGAAATGATCCAAATTACGACAGCGATGCGTTAGATAATGGAGATATCGAATTGAAATGTATAATACCTGAATTGAGTGACGAAGAATTGAAGGTACTACTATTTTTAATCACGTTATAACGCATATATGTATTAATTTTGTGATTTTTATTAGAAAAATTTGGAACTGATAATTTTGGAATATTATGAACACGGAGATTGCGATGAAGCTCTCGTGTCTATCGACGAGTTGAACTGTAATTCTAAGAAACAATTGGTAACAAATTTTAAATCATTATTTTATTATTACGTACGTGATAAGTTTCCATTTTTCATCTCCGTGCGTGTTTTTCAACACGTTTTAACATTCTATGCATTTCTTATCAATGTTACCTTCTTTTCAGCGAATAAAAACGAGTGTTTACATCGACGCTAGGCATTTAACCGATAATTTTTATCTAATCGTTTCCATTTACGCATATGACCCTTTTATATCTTGTATATTTAGATACATAGAATTCTGCGATTCGATATTTCAACGTGGAGTAATTTTTATCTGTTATATCATTTACGTACAATAATTGTAATTGCATCATTTTTAAAAACCTTGAACTGAATTGAAAATTGTTTTGGGAATGGAGTTATGAAAATCCTTTTTTTTTTTAGATTCCTTTACACGCTATTGAAATAGCACTTGACCATAAACCATCTCATTGCGAAATGACTTCAGTTTTATTGTCCGATCTCACTGTGCGAGTTGTCAGAGCTAAAGACATGATCACAGGTAATTTAAAAATATACGAAATCGCTTCGATGTGAATTGTTCCTTGTTTTATCTATTTGAAATGAAAACACGCTTCTGATCCATGATTTTTGTCCTTTTATCCACGAAAAAGTCAACTTGACAACTTTTCCGTTGTAGATGTTTTAGTTCAATCGTATTTTTATTCGGTTTAATATTTTCTCGAATAATTAGTATTACTGAAGAGTAAACATTTCATAATTTGATTAATCAAACATCGCCATAATAACGTTTAATTAACGTATGAAAGTGAAATGCATTTTTATCTAACTTGTTAATTTTAATTAGTCTATTAAGATATAATTGAAGCTCATTGTGGATGGAAATTTTCAGCATTTCAAATGCTATTATCAAATTTGCCGGATTTAATTTTGGATTGTCCAGAAGCACCTATTTTATTGGGCAATTTTATCGCTCGAGCAGTAGCCGATGCTTGTATGCCTCCTAAAGCGGTGACTATTTTTAAAGAAAAAATAGAGAACGAACAAGCTAGGTAATTTGAAAGACAATAACGCCATCGAAGTTTCATAAATTCAACTTGGAATTTTTTCCAGGGAAGCGTTGAATAGAGCGGATACTCTACTAGCTTCTGATTTAGCTTTGTATCGATTGGATAACGTTTGGGGTATCGGAGGTGGATTAAGACCAGTGAAGACTTTAATTCGTCAAATGAATTTGTTACTCGAAGAGTATTTAAGTTCCGGTGATATACAAGAGGCTACTAGATGTCTTGTAGCTTTAGAAGTACCTCATTTCTATCACGAATTAGTTTACGAGGTTTGTAGCGAAGATCCCTTTGGAAGGTTTTCTTGGCGCCGAATAATTTATCATTTTTATTTAGGCGGTTGTTTTGACATTGGAATCTTTGAACCAAGAGGTTGAAGATAACATGTGCACGTTACTAAAATCGTTATCCGATGCGATCATCATTACTCCAGATATGATGCAAAGAGTACGTGAGGAATTTTATTCGCCTTTTTGTAGCCACAATTAAATATTATTTTGAAACAGGGATTTTTACGAGTATTCGAAGATATGCCGGATATCGTACTAGATGTTCCTTTGGCGTACACCGCGTTGGAGAGATTTGTGGAAAAATGCCACAAAGCCGGATTTGTAGGAGAAGACGTTGTTAAGAAATTACCTTCCAAGTACGTCATAAGTAGTTCGTTTATCAGATGCATTTATTATTCGATATTCGACGTGTTTGCGCTTGCGCGTATTCCGCGTGACTACGATGTTCGACGTTGAATGACATGGTTTATAGTTTTAGACAAACGTCAAAACGTTTATTTTTAATCGCAAAGGTGACACAAATAGTATTCAGGTACGACGTATTGTTTGAATTTTTTTAGAGGTCGCAAACGTTTCGTTTCCGAAGGCGACGGAGGAAGAGTAAAAGAACATTATTGAAGTTGACAACGGAATACCAAAAAGATTTTAACGGGTGCGTCTTGAATGGACATATCTTTCCATTGCGCAGGTTTTTCAACCATTGAAAAACAATTCGATAAGACGTCGATTTTGATTATCGATTTTCCGACTTCACCATTCGTTATTTTTGTTGTATTTTACTTATTTTTCATTTCGAAGAAGATATGTTTAATTTGAATGGCCTTATTTTTTTCGCTTCTAATTTTTAATATTTTTTAGCTCCTAATTTTTTTCCTCTTTTTTTATATTATTTCGTAGTTTACTAATAAATTTGATAATCATATGTTTTTTCTTCTTCGTAGAAAACACACACCATTGTAATTTTTGGCGCTTGACATTTTATGTATTACGCTTATGCGTGTTTTTCTCTTTTTGTATTAGTTCCGTTGTAATGAAATTTTTATATTTCATTGAATATGATGATTAAACGATTTGAAATAGAATTTCCTTTTCATTTTAGAAAAAAAGCAATGGCTAGGCGAGACTTTTTTCAAAGATCGAGTCCTAAGAAAGTAGTAAAAATCAAAAAAAGCTACAAAATGGCGACTTGTGATTTTTAGATATTGCGTTGAATGAAGTGCTGCCACTAGCACTGGACTTTTGGGTTGTTTTTTTCTTTTTGTTTGATATGTTTCTGGTATGAGTTCATGCCGGAAGCTTTGGGAAACGGAGGCCTGTCGCGGTAGCGCCCATGCGTAGGGTTCTAAGACGACTTCGGTTGGAGGACTTTGTAAATCTGGTTGGGTGGCTGAAGTGGACCGAGGAAGAAGGTGTGAGCCCATGCCTGGGGCATATTGATTGCTAAGGGTGAGCTAGGGATCAAAATTTCAAAGCTTTGGTCGCGTAACATAGTTTTAAGTCGCCTATAACACTCAAGAATTCGCGTAATATAGTTTTATGATTCCACGTGTTTTTAATATTTATTTTTTGTTGTTGCGTATGTGTTTAATAATTTTTAATGATTTTAATTTTTTAGTAGGTATTTCGGGTATCATTACTACACCTGCACCGACTGATTAATTATTTTGAACGAGACAGACTGTTCATAAATATTGACCATTCGTCCTTTGTTTATGTGTTTCAGATGAACGATAATGAACGATCTTATGTACCGCGACCCGCTCCTGTCATAAAGTTTTCCCAAAATATCTCAGTCAATTTTCAATTTTTTTTCAATTTTTTTTTTGGTTTACATTGTCGATAGCAATCTTAGATCCTGACTGTTGAGACTTTTTGAAAATTTTATTTTCAATCGGTTTTATTTATGTTCAAAGTTCCAATGTTCAAATCCAATTTACGCGAAATTCATTTAATTAATTTAAAATATCTCAACAGTCAGGATTTTAAAATCACATAAGCTATTTAATAAAACAAATTTCATAAAAATCCATGCAGTATTCATGGAAATATCTTAGGAAAAAGTTTACACTGATAAGAGAAAAAAGTGTAAACACAGAGCACGCCCTTAAAATGGAGAATTTAAATTGATATTAATAATTTTAAAAAATCATTAATAATCAATGATTTAGTTTTTTCGTACGTCTTTGTTGCACTGTAATTTGCACGCACTGACGTCTCTGCTTACGTCGTTTGTAATCTATTTGGTACGTTGATGGGATTTTTGCGCTGAGGGGTACTAACGTCAATTGGACACACGGTATAAATGTAATAAAAT
>QBDW01008770.1:0-11565 GCA_003261595.1 Maconellicoccus hirsutus | reverse complement strand
TATAATACTCGGAGTATTATAATTCAGTTAATAAAAATAATAATTATTATCAGAATCACGAGCGTTTGCATACATCTAAAACATGCGTGAGGAGGAGCGTGCGGTAGCGTCAATGTTTTGGTTGGCATGATGGCTGTGCGTTCGGTAGATTCGGACGGACTCGATGTGCACTGGATTGTCGTCTTTATGTTCTTTTATTTATAGCCGTTTATAGCTTCGTTTGTTTTTCTTCTCCGGTGTTGGAATCACAATTTTTTATGTTATAAATTAATATTGAACGAGGTAATTCGATCATCTATACGATTTTTCTGACAATTGATTGTTGAATTATGAGTAATCAAGGTAAGTTTCATTCTTTAATTTTATTATTACGTAGTTCATACATTTTATCGTCATTCCCATCATTAGTTTAAGTCCTCATTTATCGCATGAGTTTCGCATCAAGTTTATTCATGGTTGATTACTGTATCCAGTTGTGATAAACAAGGTTATATAATCGTTGATAAATATTGCTCTTTGTCTTTAGTTTTGAACATCAAAATAATGGTTGTATAACTTATCGATTTTCGTCTGAAATTTAAAACGTGATCTATATTCACGAGATTACATTTCTGTTTTGTTTAGATCGTCCAGCTTCTCAGGGGGTAGAATCTTAACGTTAAATTTTTGGATTAAGTTCGTAGTTCCCCTATCGGTCGCAAAAGCGCTGTATATCATGCAATTGAAGTCTAAATTTCAAAATGCATAGCCAATATTTTCCATTTTTCATTTTTTTTACTTTTATTGGAAATTCGATAAACGAAAATCAGCTGATCACGAATATCGCGATGTTAATGACCCCTTTAGCAATGGCACTTGTTTTGTTTATACTCGTATCAGCAGAAGTTTCTTTCTCCTCGTTAATATAATATCTATTAACGAGAGAGAACAATAATTAAGAAGTACCTAATTTAAAACATTCTACTTATGAAATTGTTTTGAACAGTTTCTTAATTTGGATTTTTATTTTGAAAATTTGAAATATAAGATCAAAAATTGAGAAAAGAAAGAGATGAGTAGATTGAGGTAGGTATGATTAGTCTTTTAGTTACCCTATCGGTCGTCCGCAGCGCTGAAAATCATGACTAAAATTTTGTATTCAGATGGCTATCTATTATGAACGAAGTGAATATATATATAATCTTTGCAGCTTCTGAAGATTCGCGTAAAGCAGAACACCAGAAAAAAATCAAAGATTCGCCTGAAGAAAAACGCCAGAAAAGAATCGAAGAAGTGAGGCATATCAATATTTTTCAGTTATGCATATCTTCTTGTCACACATGTCTCTAATTTCATGTTTGAAAATTCTTCTGATTTTTTGTAAAGGAAGTGAAAGAGAAAGAGGAATTGTTAGATGACATAGAAGATGTGGCAATCATCAAAAGAATAGCCAAAAAAGAAATTCGATCCCAAGTACGTCGAAGACTACTAGAAGAAGAAGAGAAAGTAGATTACAAAACTAAATACGAAGCAACAAAAAGAGACAAGGTTTGTTGAATTTAGATTGTGTGCTTGAGTTACATTTAAGACGTGTAATCGAGACATTACTAAGCTGAGTTGGTGAATTAAATTTTTTATGAGTTTAAACAAGTAATTCGATGGAAAAAGTTAATTTTATCGATCGATTTTTATGATTTCTCGAGATCGTTTACTTACCTTTGTTGAATTTAGAGAATATTCATCTCGGAAGTAATTAGGGTGAGCAAATAGAAACTTATTATTCCTAGTCTCAGAATCGATTTTATTGTCAAATTGGAATCTCTCTCACGAGTTTTTCTTGTACGATATCAATGTGAAGATTCATACCCTCTTTTTAACTGAATTACCAAATTAATTTTAGTTTTTCAATGTAATTTTTCGATTGTGAAAACTACTTGAAAATAGCGAGTATTATTTATGTATCTGATCAACATGATAGCATGATAGTATTTTTCTTGTTTTTTTTTTTAGGAACAAGCGATCGGAAAAAAAATTGGCTACAAAATGAAATTGAATGGTAGAGGCTCACTAGATTTTGCTGAAGAAATTTTGCTTCCCATATGGTTAAGGAATACGGACTTGACACGAAGTCAACAATGGACTATTTCCCTTCGTTTTGGGTTGAGACCACACGCCGTGGCTGTAATGAATGTATTGAAAAAATCCAAAAACACGAAGAAATTACAACCATCTACCATAGGAAGAATAATAGAAGAAATTTATGATGACTGGGCGAAAACGTTCACCCACAGAAGGCGTTTGGATCTTCCAACAACCTATAGAGAGTGGGAAAATATGTTTCATACTTTGAAGATAGATGCTGAAAATAAGAGACGTTTGCTTCAAGCGATTTTTGAAGAGACTGCAGGTGTTTCCGAAGATGACGATTCTACAGAAGGTAAGAGAAATGAAAGTATGAACAAGCGTTTGATTTCAGCGATGGAAATATAACAGAAGAGTAAATTCAAATTACTGATTATGTTACAGAAATTAAAGTGGATTATGTTTAGGTGAGGTATATAATTATGTCCATAGATAAATACATATAAAATTATTGGTACGTCAGACGCATATTGTTATTAAATGCGTCAAACATAATTCGCAAAAACAGCAATTTAAAAGTTCAAGCGACTTTCAAGTGTAATACGAATACCTTGCTAACAAAATTCGTATAGGTCATAGGCTCGCTTTGCAAAAAGCTGAAGCGGTTGCTATGTTAGTGGAAAACCACCTCAAATCTTGGCGCTACCTACGAATAACCTTTTCTTACCGGAAACGCGGGTTCTTCTTCTTCGTAAACCGGTTGTGAAAGGAAATACAATACATTTTTTATTGCGCCGCGGGGTTCGGTTGTGAAAGGAAACACAATACATTTTTTATTGTGCCGCGGGGTAATTGCTGTACGTGATCTCTAAATTTTCTATTTTTGCATTATTTTTATCGTCAATTAAAAGAAAGCTAATTAAGCTACGATAATTCTGATTGCATATTCGGAAAACAGACGAATTTTTCAACAAGGTAGTCTAAAAATTGTTTTTTTAAATATCGAATTTAACCATTTATAAAGCGGTTTTTCTATAACTCGAGAAAGAAATATGGTAGAGAAAAACTAGTTACACCGTTGAAAAGATCGTGAAATTTTCATGAAGAATCATAAAAAAAATTCATAGGTTGTCGCGATGAATTTCGAGTAATTTGGTCATCATTATGTATCATAGCCTACACTACATAAACCTCGAATATTTACGCTTATACCACGAACACGCTACCTTCGTTCCCAGCGGGGCCTCGTGTTGTCGATTTGATCTCAGCGCGCTACCTCGGCGCAAGGAAAATCTTGAATTGTGAGCGAACGAAAATTGCTATTCGAGTTCTGTAAACGGCATTGGAAAGAGGAGAAAATTTCCTATAAATTGTGTATTCATTATTTTCGCCACCCTCATTAGTTTAGAAGATCGCTACCTATGCCGAATTAAATTATCAAATTGCTGGGAAATGAAAGGCGGTAGGAAAATTTCAACTGCACCATTAAAAAGAGCGTAAAATTTCCTATAGGAAACATGAAAAAAATACATAGGTCGTCGCGACGGATTTTGAGTAATTTAAGGCTCACGTTTGAGGTCAACCCTAAATGTTGACGCCTATAGCCCGAACGCGCTACCTCTCTTTCCGACTACACGCTCGCGGAGTCAATTCCATGCGAACGCGCTACTCTAGCTATTTGGAAATTCGTTAATTACATGGAAATGAAAAGCGGTAGGGTAAAATTGGTTACGCCATTGGAAAGAGCGTAAAATTTCGAAGAAGAAACATTCTTAAAATTTATATGTTGTCGCGACAAATTTTGTGTAATTTGGCCTTGCGTTTTATTTTATATTACGTATAGGTGTAACTTGTAATAAAGTGAGGTATAAATTCAAAAAAATACTATTAGTTGATATTAGTTGGTAGGGATGCTTAGATTAATGTCGAAAATATTAATAATAATTATATAATACTCGGAGTATTATAATTCAGTTAATAAAAATAATAATTATTATCAGAATCACGAGCGTTTGCATACATCTAAAACATGCGTGAGGAGGAGCGTGCGGTAGCGTCAATGTTTTGGTTGGCATGATGGCTGTGCGTTCGGTAGATTCGGACGGACTCAATTTCTTCGACCATGTATATTCAAAATAATAATAATAATAACGTATAACGAACAATAATTAAGCGTAGTAAACTTCAACCATGTTGTAAATAACAGTTAAACCGCGCTTTCACTCGTACTGATACATCTGATAACGCGACTTGGCGCATGCGCAGAGCCGTTTGAAAAATTGGCCCCTGAACGTAATGTTTCACAAAGGTGTTCGCATGTAACGTACTATTAGCAGTCCATATATACATGGTCGAAGCTCAATTTGGAGTTATTATGAAAAATTGTGATTTTTTAGGATTGCAACAAATGGAATTAATCCGATTTTTTGTGAGTCTCTAGAAAATCTTGTGACTTTAAAATTTACCAGCACCTCCAGAGCAACTGGCGACTGCGTTTACAGAAACTATTTTCTGTAAAAAAAGCAAAAACGCACGAACACGTTTCTGGTTTCACAGCAGAACGCGAGAACAACATTCTGGCAGTTTCTTACCAGCATCTGTAAAAACTGGTAACGCGCGAACACACCTATTAAATAGTTCACTGGCATGACACCATCAGCGCCACTATTTTTACGAATAAAATATATTTGGTTGTTAGCTACAGTTTCCATTTTCTTCATCTGAGAAAATGATATTGTTTTCAGTGTTACAAAGCAGGGCAGAGCAGAAGGTAAGGACGGGTTACATTTTGGGAAAATAAAATATACAAAACAAAAATAAAAAAAATAAACAAAACATGCGACAGTGGCGCTAATTGACTGCAGTGTCATGCCTGCGAACTAAATAAATTCCACAGATGAAAAAAATCGCTAGCCAAAAATTTTACGTTGAGATGCCTATCTATTTTAAGCGAAGTTTATTATATAATCTTTGGTTCTCAGTTGGATGACATTCGTTATGTTTTTACAAAGAGTACTTATTCATTAAATTTTTATTCTGCTGAAGAATTTGTTTTTATTCACCTCCTAACTTTATACGTCGTTAACAAAATTAAACCATGATTGAGGAATCAACATAATGTTTGTTCATATTTTATTTAAATGGAAATGAAAAAAATTAATAAACGTAATAACAAAAATTACAAAAGGACTTGGAAAATTAAAATTAGGATAAAATGTAAATTTAGATAAGATAACTTGACACATACTGATAAGAAAGAAAAACTATTTCTATTGGTCGATGAAAATACGCGATTTTATTGGTTCATGATTTTGGATCCCGAGTCACTCGTGACAACGCTACCTCGCTATTTCCGCGTCGCTGATTGGTCCATTTTTATCACAGCCAACTTCGAATTTTTTGCCGGTGTTATCTGTTCGAATTGTAAAATACTACTCCAAGGACTATTATCTTGGGCTGAAATTTAAGTCAATGCCCCCTAAACATGAACAAAATTGGCTCTTCTCTCCCATCCACTTTTGCTCATGAAATTGTATCCCATGATGAAGTGCTACAAACCATTTGTCTTCGTGCAAATATTTCAGCCAAGAAGACTGTAAAAAATGGGTCCAGCAGTATGCCAAAAATACGACACAGTCCTTCAATTTGCGACACTCTGTGCCGAACAGCCGAAAATTTACTTATAGGTATGCTCATCTTTCGCCGGAATAAAACCAACAGCAATGCCTTTGAGCCGTAGAAGAAAATTGAAGAAAAAACTGAATAAATAGAACCCTTGAAATAATTTCGAAAACATGTAAAATGACGTATATTTAGTTTTAAGTTGTTTTTTTTTTATTTGATGTTCTCAATAAAAATAAAGCGACAAAAAATAAATTTTTTGTTCTGGTAATGATAAGAATGAACGAATGGACGAAAGAAAAAATTTAATAAAAAGAAAATGATTGAATCGAGGCTGCATGCAGGACGAAATTGAAAGTTGAATTTGGATCCAAAATTTAATTTGAAAGTTGAATTGATAAGGACAATAAGCACATGATTTTGTTGCATATGAATTTTTTCAGATTGAAGAAGTGAGAATACTGTAATAACAATGGATATTCGAAAGTTCTTCAAGTCAGCTAGTTCGCGTGTTATTGTTGATGAATTTTGTGCACAAAATTGAAAAATTGTTGTAACTTAAAAGCACTTAATTGCGGTTTTTTTTGGTGTCTCAGATTCTCATTTTTTTAGTATATTAGTGTTTATATCTGAAATATCAAGGTTCAAGTGCTCATGTAAGAGCAGTTTAGTTAGAATTGTTGGTGTTGAATTCTTCGAATCCGATTGCAAAGCAATTGAATTTTCTTTGAATTTCTTACAAAAATATAGGTTACCGAAAGAACTCCAACATTGGCTTTATACTCAAGTACAGTACATATTTTGATTACGTTTTTACAAAGTATCTTCCATTTATTTTTTGAATAAGTTGATCGATCATTTGAAAATGGAAAATTCGACTCGTATAATAAAACAGATCAAAACAAATCAAAACGTTTTTTGAGCTCTCCGTAACACACAGAATAACGTCTTTAATCCCTTCGGCATCGCTGTTGAAATCGTTAACTCGGGGTATTTATTTTCACCTATTAATAAAACCAAAATTAATTGGATTTTTCGAATTGTTATATCGCGACTGGTGGTTCGATTTTGTCACCGAGTACCAGTTACCAACGCAATTAATCATCGTAATACGTCGATAAAGAAGAGGGTCACCGTCGGTAATATTTCGACCGACGTCGTCGTACAACCAATAAAAAACCACCTCGAGCTATCTGCATCGTACAAGACGAGAAAAACAACTGAAAAACTATCCTTCATAACGCTTTTCGAATACACGTAAAAAATAAACCACATCAACAAGTACAACTTAATTAAATTTTCAATTGATTAATCGCGTCTTCTAAGCGCCAAGATTTATCCTCGATGTTCCAGTAAAACAGAAAATGGTACTCACCAATATTACCATGTTTCTATTTACCCGTAAAATGGGGTTGAAGGCTTAAAGGAAACCATCATCGTTGTGTGAATAGAATAGCATCGCGACAAATTACATATTAACCCTGGTCCTTCTATATGCGACGACGTTTTTGTGTTGGTAAACAAGAAAAAGGGATCAAGTCGGGTAAATTTTTTAATTACTATAGCTTCGTAGCGTACAAATCGCGCAAAACGTTTCAAGTAAAGCATACATGAGAGGTCCTTTTACTGCTCGATTTTCCATTATTTTAAAACACATATAAGGGGGTCATCTTAATCGGGGGTGTAATTTATTTTCCATTTTAATCTGATACATAATCACTACATGAACCTAAGAGCTGATACGTGTATTGGAATGATTATTTTACAATTAATTTTACGAATAGAAGATTTAGATTTTTTTTGTTTTACTTTGTATTTTGTAAGGCATTGAAAATAGATACCACATTGAATGGAATTCCGTCCAATGAGAGATACTTTTTTATAGTAGATTTGAAAAAATTTAATTATATGAAATCAGACTTGATGACGTCATTATGTAGATACTCGACGTTGCGATTATTTCTCAATAAATTTCAAAGTTAGGAAGTTCAAATTAGATTTCCGTTATGTTTAGTTTGTTCGAATCATTCGTTCAGTCAGTGTATTGTTTTTCCAATATGAGCATATCAACTCCCGTAATTCCGTTCCTCATCACTTCTATGACATGAAAATATCAAGAATATCACTCATAAGCATGACACATCGTTTTAGATGTCACCCAATGTAATTTCGTTACTTTATCACATCGAGAAAATCCACAAATCCCAATAATAACCATTTTGAGTCTTCGAAGCAGTAGCACCCCTTGCGAATAAATTTACAACTACTGATGTACACCGCTCCACGTGGCGATACTAAGAACTATCACGTTGATTACCAGCACAATACTAATAACGTAATAACGATACCAACGACTGCAATAATAAGGTAGATCCAAGTACCATCGAATGAAATCACAACAAGACGGACCATGGGTATAGTGGATTGCATAACCAATTTTTGCAGGATAAAGCACTAAAATCCCTATAAATGCCCAGGAAAATTGAAATTGTGGAATATCGCTCTATCGGACAAACAAGTGTATGTTTTAGGACATCATATCCAAAAATTCTTCCATTTGATCACCAACTGAAGTTGTAGGGTCTTGGAAACCTCAAAATAGGGTCCTGTAATTTTAATGTTTCATAAAACTGAGCAATTTTTTGACACAATATTCTTACAAGGTAACTACTTGAGGTGTCCGGCTCGGATTTGAAGGGGAGTTAGATTTTTGGAAAGAGCATGTCAAAAACACCCCAAAACCAAAATTTTAGCAGCCCAAGTCAACTTTTCGATTTTTGGCGAATTTTTGAAATTTAAAAATTACAAAATTTCGATTGAAAATAAAAAATTAAAAAAAAAGCTCAAAAAATAATTTTAAATCACGAAAGAAATGTTTTCCCCCTAATTCGAACCCGCTGAACCCGAAAATCGCATCGGCGAGCCGTTCTGGAGCTTCCAGCGCGATTTCCATTTTTCTCCAGGAACTTCAAAATGCTCCAGAAGGCGTGCATTTGAGATTGGGCAGCTAAAAACTTGGTTCTCTCTTGTTTCCAACTTACTGAACCAACTTGACTACATTTCCGGAAAATCCCAGCCGGACACCTCGAGTGGGTTTTCCTGGACCAGTTTTTTCATAGCAAAATATTACGAATTGAAATCAACTGAAAAATAGTTTTCCCTCTAATTCGAACTCGCTGAATCCAAAAATCGCATCGGCAAACCATTTTGGAGCATTTTGAGTTCCTGGATAAAAATGAAAATTATGCTGGAGGCTCCAGCACGGCTCGCCGATGCGATTATCGGATTCAGCGGGTTCAAATTTAATTATTTTTCAAGTTTTATTTCTAATTCTTTATTTTTAATCAAAACTTCGTAATTTGCAAATTTCAAAAATTCGCCAAAAATCGAGAAGTCAACTTGGGCAGCTAAAATTTTGGTTTTGGGGGTTTTTTCATATGCTCTTTCCAAAAATCCAACTCTCGTTCAAATTCGAGCCGGACACCTCAAGTAGTTCCCTTGTTAGATGTGTACTTATTTGCCCAACAGAGCGATAATTTGCGATTACAATTTTCCCGAGCAGTTACAAGGATTTTAGAGCTTTTTCATACGAAAATTAGTTATGCAACCCGCTATACCCGCAGTCCCGTCTTAATACTTGGTCAAAGCGGCCCGAAAAACACCGATACACCGATACCTTACAAAATCTGAAAAAAAATCACGTCACAATCCGCATAAAATCATCATCTGGCGCGTTTCGTAACAGCCTCATCAACAAAATAATCGTATCACAGAATCACCCCCCGCGCTAAAAAGGTATAATCCTCGTCATACAATTTCATCCGGCAATTACGATTTTACGCGCTACTAACGAGCAGAAAAAAACACATTTGGCGAGATTAAAAACGACGTAATGGTTAATTGTAATTCATTACGTATGCCGCGGCAGGTACCAAGGGGGTAAATTACCGGTTTAAATTCTATACCGCGTAGTTTTTATTTCTTCGGGCCTTGTCGGAGTACCGGCATAGTACACCTGTAAATTTCAAATACTCATTTAGCCGAAGTGAGAGTGTACCGATTTTACATCGGTATACCGCTCTCGGGGGATGAAGAATCGCAGGCGAAGAGACGGCGCTTATACAACCTAACTAATCTACATAAGTACCGAACAGCGAGCAGCAGTCGCAATAATTTACTTAACTCATTTAACATACAAATGAAGGCGAAGATTTACATGCGATTGTAGCGTTTTCTCCTTTTCGGTATTGGATTTAAAACAACAGGGTTCAAACCACGCCCATTTACCGTTAATTCAATTATTATAAACTTTATCGCGCTAATAATTTCTTGAAATGTCTTTTCCGTTGGTAATTAAAACGCCCAACTTGATGATTTTCAACGCGTCGTCGTAATTTTGTCTCTCAATTCGGAGACGAGACTGCGGCAAGTTTTAACTGCCAATCCTCGCGATACCCGGCGGTAAGTATCGGTGTTACGAGGCCGCCGCAACCAACACAACGCCAAGGTTACCACCTTACCCTTTCTCGGGGCCTTTAATTAATTAAAATCGCTCCAAGTTTTCCCCGAAATGTTCGATGACTTTGGCGCGAGCGGCTAGAGAATTCCTAACTATACTTTGTCGCGATTTTCCTAATCACGTTATTCGGGCTACGTGTAGTTTTTTATCGATGTAGTTTCCAGCGTATATTCGTGTCACGGCGGTAAGCTTCTTGGGTCGTAAGCTTCGAATTATCGTTATATGAAATTTAATCAGCCCATTTAGCCGATGTTGTATGATGTAATTAATGAAAAATGCTGCGAGCTTTGGTATAACATAAAAGTGTAAATCCTTGAAGCTTGCGAAATTTAGCGGATTTCCTGAAAGTCGCAACAATTTCATCCCTCTAACGACAAATTTCAAGTCGGTTACAAATGCCAGCAGATTTCCATCTTTGCAGACCTTAACCCCTTAAAATCAGCTTGTACTTTTGTATAAATCGGTTTTATCGAAAAACTCCTCCAGTTTAACCAGCCGCCTCCGCACATGTGACAAATGTCATATACAGGATTATTTTTGTCACGTTGCGCTTTAGATAGACTTGTTCACTATTGTAAACCCTCCCTTTTTGCCTACCAAGCATACTGCCTACTTGTTTATTTGAAGGAGCAAAAATTTTCAAAATTTTGCTCATGAAATTTTAGCGTTATACTTTTTTTCTTTTTTTTTCATTTCATCAAGAAAAATAAGCATTTTAGAGAAAAATTGGTTATTATCAAAATTGTAGAGCATAAAATTTTCCTTAGTTTTCTAATTCGAGCAACGGTTCTCGAAATATTTCAGTTAAAATAATTTTATAAAATATTTTCAAATATTATACATTTATTTAACAAAAATAAGAGGCAAATTGTACAATTCTCAACAGCAATATGTTTTAAAGTGATCCTGGCCACTCGTAAATTTTAATTGATCGATATATAAACAAAGAGCACCATGACGTCATTACTTCAAAAATTAAAAAAAATGTGACATTTGTCACATTTCTGGAGGACAGCGCCTTGGAACCAAAGTTTGCACAAATTTTTTGCTTTCAAGAGAAAATCCGGAACTTTGTTTAAATCAACACGAAATATTCATTTTACATTGTTGCCCTGCGATATCGTGTCAAGGTCAAGATTGCCTTTTGAATTCGTGTTCATACTTCATACCAAGATGAATACAACTAATTTTCTTTTCAAAATTAAAGCATTGTTGTTTTAATATTCATTTGTTGTTAAAAGAAATTTCATTCTTTCTTGATTATATCTCATATTTCCTATCCTTCCATTTTTTTTTTACAAATTTTTCTTCATCATGCGTCGGTAGACCAAACTCATAAATATTGGAAGAGGGGGGGGGGGGGG
>QBDW01008759.1:0-18003 GCA_003261595.1 Maconellicoccus hirsutus | reverse complement strand
GCTTATCATTTAAATAATTTTTTTTACAAAATCTACCGATTTTTAGGTTATGGATCACGTAATATTTTTTCTTTGAAATAATTCCAAGATTAATTTGCGATTTTTTTTGCCGTCGAAAAAGTCGATTTTGTACGTTGTTTTTTGTCTTGCTTCGCATTTTGCAAAAATCTACTGTACGTCGGTTAAAACTTCGTTTGTGTGTGGAACATGAATCAACCATAAAATTGCTTTTATCAGCTCGATCGAGCCGATATGCTGTTGATACCCTACTACCGTATTTCCTTATTTCCGATATTTTTCGAGTCCCTTCTACGCTTCGATTTCATTTCAACAGTGTTGCCGATTTAGCGAATTTCCCGCTATTTCTAGCGATTCTGAGCCAATGAAAATAGCTGGATTTGGCCTTTTAGCTATTAGCGGGAACTCTAGCGATTTGTGTTCGTATCTAGCGGGATGTCTAGCGATTTTGCATAAAAATTCGTCTTTTTAGTAGTTTCACGCATTTTAAGTCAAAATTTAGGCGAAAGAATGATAAAAACATGATAAAAAAATTAAAAAATAAAATATGCAACACTCAAACTATTTCTTTTAATAAAAAAATTGGCATTTGGCTTGCAACTTTTTCGATTTCTCCTAACATCATCCTCTATCCTACTAAGCGTTACCTTATTACCTACTCAATCTATTTTTTGGTGTTGGTTAACTATCCAGAACCCAGAACTACGAACTATCTCTTTTTTTTTCCTGTCATTGCTCGTCGACAATTGAATTTTGAAAGTGAAACTGGCATCCGTAATTCCATCACGATTCCATGATTTTACTAATATTTATGATCTTGATCAAAAATAATCAGTAAGTGAAATACACTAGATTACTCTCATAACATTTTGATTAAATTTGTAAATACAACGAATGCTTCTTTATACAGTGGGTAAAGAAAAGAGTACTCAGTATAAACAAAAATTCAGAAAATGTTGGCTGAAAGATTCGGTTTTAAGTACTTGGTTGGAGGAGAAATCAGTTGATGAATGTTCTGTCGCCTATTGCAAGTATTGCTGTGTGTACCTAAATTCAAAACACGGTGATCTGATCGCTCATAGTAAAACGAATAAACATTCAACGTCATGTAAAATCAAACAGAGTACTTTGCCTTTGCCAGTAAAACCTGTAAGTTTCAACGAAGAACTAGCCAAAAGCGAATGCAGATGCGCTCTGTTTGTTTCTTGTCATTCTGCTGTGTTAGCCGCGGATCATTTATCATCAATCATGCAACATCGTGAACCAGAATTGAAATGTTGCCGAACAAAATGTATGGCAATAATAAGAAACGTTTTGGCTCCTCATTTCTTAGACGAATTACTAGCGGATATCAAATCTGGCCCTGGTTCGTATAGCTTACTGTTGGACGAATCGACCGATAACACCGATGTGAAATTCCTTGGCGTCAGCGTAGTATATTTTAGTTTTCGTAGAAAACATTTGGTTTCTACTTTCTTGGCTTTAGAGCATCTGACCAATGGTGATGCAAAGAGCATTACAGACGCTGTCATTGAAATGCTGAAAAGATTGAAGCTTCCTATTACTAAAATGCGAGGAATTGGTACGGATAATGCGAACGTGATGACAGGGGAAATCGGAGGAGTTTACGCTTTAATGAAAAAACATCAACCAAGTTTGATTTTAATTCGATGTATGTGTCATAGCATACAACTAGCTGTGTCTCACGCTTCTGAAAATTGTTTACCAAGGAACTTGGAATACCTGATTGATCAAACATATAACTGGTTTTCGCGATCTACAGAAAGACAAATGAAATATAAGAAACTGTACGTCGAATTGAATGGTGCTGAACCTTTGAAAATACTTAGATGCTGCGACACACGGTGGTTGTCAATTGCGCCGTGTATTACGAGAATTCTCGATCAATGGGAAACTTTAAAAGCCCATTTCAACGAAGTAAGAATTACAGCAAAATGTTTCAATGCTGAAATGTTATATTCGATGTATTGCGATGAGACCAACAGAACTTTCCTGAAATTTTTGCAACCAATTTTGAATGACATAAACATATTTAACCAATTGCTCCAATCAAGTCAACCCAACCATACCAAGGTATTTTACAAAATGACAACTCTTTTGCGATCCTGGATCCAGATGGTTACATTGCCAAATAGTCGAATCTTGAAAAGAGATATCTATTCAACGCCAATCGCCGATATCCAGAAAACTTTGGATCCAAAGCCTTACTTAGGTTACCAGTTTGAGAAAGCTCTTCAGAATTTGATTGACTCGAAGGCTGTATCAGAAACTGACGCGCAGACCAATATTAAGAACAGGTGCATAAATTTTTTGTTAGCCCTCATCGAAGAATTTCAAAAACGTCTACCAGAAAATGTTAGTATTTTAGAAAACATCCAAATGTTTTCACCTTCAGTTTGCTTAAATCAGTCGAAATCTAGTATCGTTCCACTACTTGAACTTTTTCGTATCGATGAATTACAAGCGACTGTGATCCAAAAACAGTGGACAGATTTGCACCTCATCAAGTGGAAAACGCCAGAATCATCCAATAAAAACTCCGATCAATTGGTAGAACTATGGGCAGAAATTTATGCATACGTAGACATTGCCCAAAACGTCCCATTCAAAGAGTTAGCCGAATTCATCTTGTCTATACTGGTATTACCACATAGCAATGCGGAGGTCGAACGACTTTTCAGTGTCATGAACTGTGTGAAAAGTAAATCCCGCAATAAAATGGGCAATGAACTTTTGGCCAGTATTTTACAAATCCGTTTTGGTTTAAAACTAGAGGAAAGTTGCTGCCACAACTATGCCCATAGGATCCCAAAATCATACCTTCAAAATGTAGGTACATCGAAGATTTATCCCGCTCGTAAATCACCTCAAACTCAACCAACTGCTTCTGCAAGTTTGATATCCGATAAAGAAATAGAAGAAGATCCAGACGAGTACAGCGATTTTGATCTAGAGGTGTACAATGATAATTTGCTGTTTGTTTAAGAAGTATAACTGTTTACTTATTCTAGAATTTTTTACTCTTACAATTTGTTTTTGTTTCTCGTTTAAAAAAATTTTGTTTCTTGTTTTATTGCAACTTGTGAATGTTAAAAAAATAAATAAAAAAAGACGTGTTCTATTCTATTCTATTCTATTCTATTCTCACTTTATTTTTTATCTAATATTTCAATGTTTGATTTAGGCGGGAAACCGCTTTCTAAAATTTTAAAAATAATACGCACTTGATTTACACAATCATACTGGCAAACGCAGGGAAAATCTAGCGGGAACTCTAGCGAATTGGGCGAGGGAATTTAGCGGGTTTTAGCTATTTTTTAAGGTGAAAACGGCGGGATTTTGATTTTTCAATCGGCAACACTGCATTTCAACTCGATCGCCAAAGAAACCATATCGTTTACTCGAACAATCGCGTAATTTAAACGAGACGCATTTAAATCGTAATTAATACAGGCCTCGGCGAAAAATAAACTATAACGAGTGTTAAAACGACGGTAATTTCCGATAATACAGCGTTGAAAATTAATTCACGTACGCGGTAATTAGAAAGCAAAACATTCTGATTAATCGTTCGGTTAAAGATTAAAAAAACACGATTTGTTTATACTCGTCGTTAATTAAAAATTAAAGCTTGTAGCGTCATATCGAACATACAAAGTCATTAATTTAAAAAATACCGAAAACCGAAGCCGGAAAACTACGCGGCGGCCTTTTTGTACGTAGTGAAGTCGAAGAAAAAGGCAATTTTTTAAAACGAAGATTAACTAATCGTTTATAACAAGCTCGGTTTTTTTTCTCCTTCATCTCACCGTGTTCATAAAAATAGTCATAAACGTTACATTTCAATGTAATATATGAGCAGAAAAATACTCGGCAGTAAAGTTGCACAGTGGTTGATTACTTTTTAATGATTTCAGAATGTAAATAAATTGTACGCGTTTAATAATCGTATATAATCGAATGCTTGTTACTATTACCCGCCTTGCTCTTCGAATAAGTTAAAAATATTTTCCATTTACATACACAATACGTGCGAGATGTAACCTGTCGACTGTGGTGGAGATTCCGAGTCGAGATTCAGTTTGGGGAATAATATCAACGCGGGTTATTTCCTCCTAGGCAAACTCGTTTATGGCGAGAATTTAGACGACGGATTTTCCAATGTAATTTTAATGCATTTTTTCAACTATTTCGCGCCTCTCCCAAGGGCGTTATTCGGTTTAAAATTTCCACCGTCGGATTCTCGTTACGGTCCAAATGCGTCGAGTACGATATTGCGATGAAAGCCGATGCCTATCGCGTATGCGAATTTCAACGCAACCACGCCGAAGATTCCAAGGGTGCTGAGTTATTTCGATTCGGGTATTCGAATTATATAAAACATAGTTGCTTTCGTAAGCCCACGAGAAATCGTTCATTCGATAGCTGGGAATTTTTTTAACGAGGTTGTTGGCCTTTTTTTCGCGCCATTTCAAATTTTTTGGCTCGATTCGCGTTCAGATTTTGCGAATAATTCGAAGTACCGTTGTATTTTCGGTCTTGCAGGAATGCTAAATTTGTACCAATTGATTCGGATAAAATAGCAATCGCGTTTTGCGCGTAGTCTCGTCGCGAGCTATTTAGCGTTTAAATTCCACGATGACTTTGCGGATTCGGTGGTATTATTTTTAACGAGTAATATGCATCTTGAAACCGTACGTATCTGCGATGATGTTAATCGTGGTGTGGTAGCAATTGCATACAAATTGTCATTGCACACTTTAAATGTACAGTTATAAGTAAGACTGTAATTCTACGAGTAACGTTGCCTTAATTTTACCACACTTTAGTTCGAATATCAAATTACGTTTTGTATTTTTGGTTCAAACCCAAATAAACTTGATTGTTTGAAAACATTTTTGCATTTTCACAAAATTGAAAGAAGGGCGTGAAGAGTACAAAAATTTTGTTGGTGGAATCCCGACTTCAAAATTTTGCATTCATTGCGCAACTTGAAAAATTTTTAATCAACATTTTCGTGAATGCTCATACACTACCAACAGTTTGTCTAGTCGTTTTTTCGCCCCCTCCCAAAATTGCACACTACATGAACACTTTTTCCACTTTGGCGTATAAACTAAAATACACTTTAGGGTCTTCACAAATTCTTTTTGTAACACGAGTTGTATTCCTTCAAAAGCCCCTGCTTCGCGAAGCTTTTCAAGTCGGCGTTTCACGAACGTAGTACTACAATACCACCACAAAGAACCATTTTTCTAATTGTTCTACACGAGATAAGATTAAAAACCGTTAAAAGAGACTCGAAAATCATGTTTTTTGAGGATGAAAGGGGATGAGGAGAGGTAAAAGGTAGATACCCCTAAAAGGCACTATTTGGGCACCCACTACATGTACATGCCGACGCACGACCTCCTAGGTCAATTGTAGGGGAGGGGAGCAGCGGTCATGACACAGCATTAAAAACTTTAAAATGGTACGAAAATCAGGTTTTTGGAGGCTAAAAAGAGGTGATGGAGGGATGAAAGGTCGATAGCCCCAAAAGGCACTATTCAGGCACCCACTACATGTACATGCCGAAGCACACCCTCCCAGGTCAATTTGGAGAGGGGATGGCAGCCTTGAAATAAAATTGAAAACCGCTAAAAGAGACCCAACAATCATGTTTTTTGTGGCTAAAAAGAGGTGGGGGGAGATGAAAAGTTGATACCTCAAAAGGCACTATTTGGGCACCCACTACATGCACATGTCGACGCATGACCGCCTAAGTCAATTCGGAGGGGGGCTGCAGCCATGACATAAAATTTTTCAAGGTTAAATAATGGGGGACCTCCCCTCCTAAGTGGTTTAGGATGTTGATTTTTGGATTTGTTGTGCATATTTTGATGCTCTATAAATTGGTTTATGTTTTAGCCGTTTTTGCTTTTTTCACCCCTCTCCTCACCTGCTTGAAAAAAGTGACTTATCCATATTTTCATCCAAGGTCATCCCCACTCTAGTTGTCAAGTGGAATCACCAAAAGAATCCTATTACTCGAATTTGAACTTTTTTTGTTGAAACCGACCCGAGTAAAACGCCAAAAACAGACTTTATATATACATGTACATATAATCGTTTATATAATTATGTACATAAATATAAAATTATGTAAGTATTATACAGTGTGTCCCAGAAGTCCCGCACGGTACCTTTTATTTTTGATTGGGGGGTTGATAGCGAAAAAATCCACCGGTCTTATACTTCTCCTGTGAGGCGCATTCTACGAGGGGGTCAAAAATTTTTGGACTACACACAGGGTGTCCCGCAGACCACAAAACGTGTTTTTTCTCGAGAAATTCAAATGGAAAGGGTATGTTATTATGTTGGAATTAAACACCACGCCCCAATGTGATGATGATGAAAAAAAAATTTTTGCAACCGGTTCAGCAGTTCTCAACCATGACTAGAAGAAATTTTTATCTGAGATGTTGTTGCAACTTTGCTTTCAAGCATTACCTGTGAAATATCAAACCGGTTACAAAAATGAATAGGGCAAAAAATTAATATTTTTTGATGCTCTACAACTTTTTTTTGAAACATTTTTCTCTCTCACTTATTTGCTGGGGTCATCGGTTTTCAATGACTGCTTTTTTATCACGATTTTGACAAGAATATTGGCTGCCAGCAGTGAAATATCGAACCGGTTGCAAAAATGATTCTACAAAATTGAACCATTTTTGACGCTCTACAACTTTTGTTTGAAAAATTTTTTCATATCTCTTTTTTCCAAGGAGTTATTGATAACCGGTTGAGAACCGCTGAACCGGTTGCGAAAATTTTTTTTTCATCATCACCACATTGGGGCGTAGTGTTTGATTCCAACATAATAACATACCCTTTCCATTTAAATTTCTCAAGAAAAAACACGTTTTGTGGTCTGTGGGACACCCTGTATGTAGTCCAAAAAATTTTGACCCCCTCGTAGAATGCGCCTCACAGGAGAGGTATAAAACCGGTGGATTTTTTCGCTATCAACCCCCCAATCAAAAATAAAAGGTACGGTGCGTGACTTCTGGGACACACTATATAATTGTTTATATAATTATAGACATAAATATAAAATTATGTACATATTATATTTATATATATAATACAGAGTATTTATATATATCTAAACTGACGTCTACAAATAGTCAAAATGAACTCCTGTGGTCCCTAAACAATTTTTGAGTGTGGTCTCCCCCTCCCCCTCACTCTCACCGACTAATACAATGTAATTACCTTGGTTTTTATTAAAAAAAAAACGGCTAAATAATGTCGGATTCGGTTTCAGAGTACTATAAAACATGCATTTTGATACCCCGCTCAATTTTTTAAGCATTTTTTCACGATCCCCCCTCTCCACCCATCTCATGGTTGTTTCCTTTGACCCTCCTCTCCCCTCTCTTTTGAGCCATACGCAAAAAACATTACTCTACCCGGTTTCAGCACACTAAGAAATCTGTCTTTCGATACCTCACTCAAACTTTCCGCATTTTTTGAGTTTATAACCTCCTCCTCCCCTCTTTCGAGGAATATTCTACATCTACGCGTACGAGCTGAGCGCGAAATTTCGGCATGAGCTTCCTGATAAAACCGACGGTCAGACTCGTGTCCGGGACACGAGTGTGACCCGCGTCTCGTACGTATAAATCTGTGCCGCGGCGACGTGCCTGTTTCTTGTTCTCGTCGGTGTTGTTCTGCTTAAAGGGAAAATCAAATTTGGATATATTTTGGAATTCATTCGAAGTATGTCCCCGACGTGTAGAATTTTAAACGCAGCGTCGGGATTATCCGCGGTGGAAAATAACGTTACCTTGGAAACGCGAATTTCTTTTGGTCTCGGGCGCGTTCAAGGGGGTTGAAAAATATAAAGACGATGTGTTATTTATTTTACGTCTTTGGCCAAAATGATAAGTCGTAGCTCGCGTCTTGGTCTCGTGGGTATTACGTGAATAGTTCGGTGTTGCGGAAAGTTAATTTTTATGGAATTTCCATTTTTTTTCGGCGGGGCCGGTGAAATATTTAAAATTAAGGCGACGTACGTTCGACGTAAGTGGATTTCACGCCGGAGCGAAACGTCGACCTGAGGTCGGACACGCGCGAAAAAGATATTTGTCCTTGGTCTGTCGAACGTGTAGGAAATTGTTTTGGTTTTATACTTAATTTGCGAAAGGTAGGCGAACCTATAAGTTTTGTAACCCCTGTTGTACACAATATCCCCATGTGCAAGGTATAAACGCGAGGGTCTTCAACCCTTCGCGGTAAGAAGATAAAGTCAAAAAAGAAAACGAAAAACGTACCGGCGCAACTTGCGTTGTGTACGACGTTACGCTATACATTGCAATTTCTAAAAGTACTTTTCGCTGCCTTAGCATTAACAGTTTGAATACGCTGTGTAGATACGCTTAAATTTGCCGAAATAAAGCCGCGTCTATTTTTTTCCCCCCTTTCAAGTCGTCCGTCTCGTTCTAACGCACGTGCTACCTTCCGCGTGCAACCAACAACGAAGTTTATCTTTTATTTCGTTTTATAGTTTTAATCATTGTTTTTAGACGATATGGTCGTGTATGTGTTACTTTTATGTCGGTGTTTTTCGTACTTGAAAATGGACCTTTCCTTTTTCCTGTCCCTTTTTTCTTTTCTACTCTTTCGCAAGACGCAGCCGAAATTCAGGCTTCGTATCGGATGTCCGATGGTGTGATTTTCGACACCGTCGATGAGCTTTTTTTTTCACAGGGGTGAATGGTTTCGCGTGGCGTGCTGGTTGCGTGCTTAAATTGTAAAAGTTTACGGGATCGTGGAGTATCCACAGTGAAGGGAAAATCAATAGCTGAGATGGTCGCCGTTGAGCTGGGGAGTTTCACGAATGCGAAACTTGAGCGATTATTTTTCAGCTAGGATTTTGCACGTGGTTCGGGGTGGGGGGGGGTATTTCTTATGCTAAATTGTTATGGTTAGGTGCCCTTTGTTGCGTTTACACTCGAGTACTCGAGTTTATCCGCAGCATGGGTTTGATGTTCGGATACGATAGCGCAGAGATGAAGTTGAAATGAAAGATGCGATGCGAGAAATTCATTATTCGAGGTTGCGACGTGGTCTTACAGAGTCTAGGATGTTGGAGAGGGTTTTTCGTGAGGGGTAGAGGGAGGATGGGAAATTCAATAAGAGGTTTTGTGCTATTAATTTGCACGCGTGAAAAACCTAAATAAACCGCTTGATCTTGTTTTTGTTGTTTTTGCCTTCAAAAAAGGCGATTTATCGGAGGGAATTTCGTGGACAATTGGTGGACCTGAGGTGAAAGTTGTTGGGACAAAATTTGTAGAGAATTAGACAAGGAATATTTTCGTCATTTTCATTAGCCGGATTTTTTTTATAGAAACCGAGGCTATTACGCTGTATCAGTAGGTGGGAGATAGGGGGGCCATACTCAGTTCGTTTTGGGACCTCAGGAGTCCATTTCGACCATTTTTACCGATGTCAGTTTATATGTGTATTTATATAATTCGTATTTGGCCTTTTACTCGGTTCGGTTCCAACAAAAAAAAGTTCAAATTCGAGTAGTAGGGTTCATTTGGCGAGTCTATTTGGTGACCAGGGTGGGGATGACCTTGGATCAAAATTCGGATAAGTCAATTTCTTCAAGTGAGTGGGGGAGGGGTGAAAAAAGCAAAAACGGCTAAAACATAAACCAATCGATAGAGCATCAAGCCCAAAAATCAACTCCCTGAACTATTTAAGAGAGGAGCCCCCCCTAACATACCCTTGAAAACCTTTGTGTCATGGCCGCAGCTCCCCCCCACTGACCAAGGAGGTCGTACTTTGACATGTACATGTAGTGGGTGCCCGAATAGTACCTCTTAGGGGGTATCGACCTTTCACCTCCTCCCCCTTTTTAGCCTCAAAAAACATGATTTTTGAGTCTCTTTTAGTGGTTTTCAATTTTGTGTCATGGCTGCCACCCCCCTCCAAATTAACCTGGGAGGTCGTGTTTCGGCATGTATATGTAGTGGTTGCCCAAATAGTGCCTTTTAGGGGTACCGACCTTTCACCTCCCCACCTCTTTTTTTTAAGCATCATAATATAAGTACTTTGAAAAAATGAAAATTATATTTTCTAAAATTAATGGGTGATTTTAGTTGGCATTTTCACCCCCTCCTCCTCCTCCTCCTCAGAATCATCAATTTACTCTTCTCTCTTCACCTTCCCATTCCAAAGATGATTTAGATGCTGGACAATTGTTCTACTAATAAATCAACCCTATCTAACGAGGTTCTTCATTTCTTACGATATTTTAATTACATACCGTTCTTTTATGCCAATGATGATTACCTCATCGAAAGAGAGAAAATTCTGTCCAATTTTCTCCCTTCGCGATTGCGGTTCCAATAACAGACACCTTCGTCATAAATTACAGTCATTTTCCGCGAACGAACCCCCGCACGTTATCGATTTCAAATAGTAATTAACGCGATATTGGATAAAAGACGCTGCTTGGATGAAGGCAAAGACAAACAGGAAACGTTTAATAAAATAATACACGGACAGATGAACGTGGTATAAACGAAATCCGTCAGGGGTTTCAAATTCGTCGGAAAAAACAAAAGGGCTTGCTTCCCCTACCTGAAATATTATTTATTGATTTATTTTAAAATAAAATACAAAAACACTGTGATAATGACGATCGAAAATGAAAAAAATTGATTTCTAAAATGCTTAAAAAACTATTAAATTCCAAGCAAAAATATAAAGGGAGGGGGGAGGTTATTTTATTCGAATTTTTAAAAAATCGAACAAACGAAAGTCAAAGGGTAAAAAATTTTATATTTCATCGCAACCGAATACACAATTATTTTAATTTTCCAGAAGTGGGAGGGGGGCTGTCGAGGGAGACTGTTCGAAAATTGTTAAAAACAACGTTAAATAAAGTTGGGGGGGGGTATCAGTCAAATTTACTTCTTAAAATTAATTCTAATTGAATGGGAATTTTTCAAATACATTTTGTCAAAATTTCCGCAAAAAAATTGAAACAAAACGATGAAATAATTTCAAATATGTCGAAAGTTTTGTTATTTAAAAAAATACTCGCAAGATGCGTGCTCATTAGCTCATTACAAATTACATTCGAGCACAGAACAAACGATAAGGTTAATCGTGGAAATCGATTTTTGATAAAATTATCTCCGCAACAGGAAGTAACTAATTGGAATATTTAATTATTGTAATAATTCGTTAATGCTCCGCGCGCGCGTTCGACGAAGGTAAAACAAAATGGTCGATGTTTTTATCGATGGCACACGATAAAGATATTTTGACATCGGACGTGGCGCATTTTAATGATTCGATTTTTTTCTATAATTAAGCGATTATCAGTTGGGCTGTGTTTAGATTACGTGAGGGGTTCGGACGCTGGTGGGATGCTACGTGAGGTCGTTATTTTTATGTTGTCGATAAAATGGTACAACGTCTTCGACGCTGAATAGAATTCCATCCTAAGTCTTTCCCATTGAAAGGTTGAGCATGTGGTAGGTATAATGATGAAAAATTTTAAAGCGTCTTGGCGATATAAAATTACGTGAATACATTAACCCCAAAGTTTCATTTGGATTGGAATTCCTCCCATATACGCGAGTTGGTTGTATGATACGCGTATGTTCCGGTAAAAAGCTATTTTTACGCTCGGATTATTCTGGCTTGTCACTTTTATATTCTTATTTGAAAAAATTTCCTGTTTCGTCAACAATGGGTTTGGTTGCACGATGACATCTCTGGAGAAATGCAAGGTTTCGCGACCACTGCGGTATCGTCGAGGAAAATCTGCCGAACGGAAATTCCTACGAGAGATTTTTTATTTATACGATATTTCGCTTGCGAGAGGGGAAAAAAACCCCGGCAAATATTTAGCACCACTGAATATATTTTCGTTTCAATAAACTCGGACTTATTTTTCAAAGTGTTTTTAAAGTAGGTTACGATAACGTGATGGCTTAAAAATTACAACGCCGTCTTTCGGCGAGTCATCAAATATCATTTTTATTCGCAGAACTACCGCGCCGAAGGCGTCGCGAATACCGCTGCGGCTCGCGGCGTCTTCGACAATTAACCTTCGATCGGATTCATTAATCAAGAAATTCGCCTGTACGCGCGAATACGCTGCGACGCGAGCGACGGGAAATTGTAAATCAATATAGTCTGAAGAACACTCGTGTCTTCAACACCTGCTATTATCTCGTGATAAATGACGAATAGTTGAGATTTGATTTCAACCTGGAACACTTCCAGCCTTCGAGCTCATCTTTATAAATTTCATTTCGAAAAAATAATAATTCTTCGATAAATATACGTTTCTTCGCTCCATCATGCACGTCAATTCACGTATATTTAATATCGAACAGATTTCCTGCTCCTCCGAGCACCCGAAATGGTAAACAGCGAAAAAGCGATGAAAAATATGGACGCGAACCGCAACATCGTGCATTCGACGCCAAAGGCCACCGAAAACGTTTACATTACGTACGTCCTCATCGAGCTGTATCCAATTTCACGAGGAAATATATTTTTGAAAAATTATAAAACATATTCCCCGGCGGCGTAACATCAATATGTCGTTCGAAACGACCGCGACATCGAGGAGCAAGAAATTTTCCGCGGCCAAAAATCCGTCATCGTGTTTTTAATTACACGCGTAAAATAAAAGCAAAATTACACCGGGTTAATCCTACGTGTACATCGGCGTTCGCACCCGCGACTTCTATCATGCATGTTTATATCTCGCGTGGCGCTCTTTATTAAATTTTAAATTAAACTTAACGGCGTTTTAATGGCTCCCATGAAGCATCGCGTCGACCTTAATTACCACTAAACGAAATTTGCACTCAATTAAAATTTTAATTTTCGTTCAACGTATCGACGCGCAAGACCATTTTTGGCAGAAATTACCTTCCTGTAATTATTTACAAAATACGAATACATGTACGTGTACCCAGAAGTGTACCACCAACGTAGTTGAAATTGATCGAAATTTGTTTAAAATTGCAAAAAACTACCAAAAAAGGTGTTAAAATAATTTTAAAATTAACAGAATATGTTTAAAATAGCTTAAAATAACGAAAAATTGTCAAAATATGGTTAAAATTAACTAAAGTCAGTTACAATTTTAATCAGGGTTACACAAAAATCGTGAAAAACAATTTAATTAATGAAAGATTTGTTTAAAATTGCAAAAAACTATCAAAATGTTGTTAAAATACCTTAAAATCCATCATAAATTGCTCAAAAAAGTGTCAAAATGTGGTTAAAATCAATTTAAGTCAACTAAAATACCTTAAAATCCATCATAAATTGCTCAAAAAAGTGTCAAAATGTGGTTAAAATTAATTTAAATTAACTGTTATTTTCTCTACGTTTCACAAAAGTTGCGAAAAACGATTAAATTAATAAAAGATTTGGTTAAAATTGCTAAAAACTATCAAATTATTACTAAACTAGTTCAAAATCGACAAAAATTTGTTTAAAATTGCACAAAATGTTGTTAAAAATGTTTAAAGTTGTTCAATATTTGCTCAACATTGCTTAAAAGTTTTTCAAGACGATGAAATTAGTGAAAAATTTGTTCAAAAATGCAAAAAATTACCAAAAAAGGTTTTAAAATAATTTTAAAAATGAATAAAAATAACGAAAAATTGTCAAAATGTGATTAAAATTGATTAAAGTCAACCATAATTATTTCAGGGTTACTCAAAAATTATGAAAAATAATTAAATTAATGAAAGATTTTTTTAAAATTGCAAAAAAATATCAAAATGTTGTTAAAATAGCTTCAAATCAGTCATAATTTGCTTAAAATTACTCAAAATTTCACAAAATTGGCAAAATCTTATTAAAATTGTTCAATGTTTGCTCAAAACTCCATAAAAACCCTAAGAAGATGTTGAAATAACTTAAAATCAATTAAAATCAATTTAAAACTGTTTAAAATTCCGCTGAATTGTCAAAATGTTGTTAAAATTGTTTAAAGTTGTTCAACATTATGTTAAAATTGCATTAGAACCGTGAAAATATCGTTAAAACGGTTAAAAGCAAATTAAAATTCGTTAAAAATTGCTTAAAATTACGCAAAATTGTCAAAATGTTCTTAAATTTAACAACATTGAACAGCATTTTGACAATTTTGCGTGATTTTAGACAAATTTTTATCGACTTTGAATTATTTCATCAACATTTCAACAATTTTTACGCAATTTTAACAACATTTTGACAATTTTTTCGTAATTTTAAGCAATTTTAAAGTGATTTTGATTGATTTTACGTTATTTCAACATCTTAACAGGTTTTTTGTAGTTTTGAACAAACATCGAACAATTTTAAAGACATTTTGACAATTTAGAGAAATTTTAAGCAATTTTAGCCAATTTTGAACAATTTATGATGAATTTTAAGCTATTTTAACAACATTTTGATGGTTTTTTGCAATTTTAAACAAATCTTTCATCAATTAAATCGTTTTTCACGACTTTTGTGTAACCCTGATTAAAATTGTAGTTGACTTTAATTAGTTTTAACCACATTTTGACAATTTTTCGTTATTTTAAGCAATTTTAAACAAATTTTGATCAATTTTAAACTATTTTAACACCTTTTTTTGGTAGTTTTTTGCAATTTTAAATAAATTTTTCACTAATCCATTTTATCGTCCTGAACAACCTTTATATTTTGTGTAAATTTATGCAATTTTAAATAAGTTTTGATAGATTTTAAACTATTTAAACAAAGTTTTAAGGTTTTTTAAACAAATTTTTACCAAATTTTTCATTAGTATCGTCGTTTGGCCCAACTTTAGTGCAATTTTGAACAAATATTAGTCAATTTTAATCAATTTTAACTACATTGTGGCGGTTTTTATGAAGTTTTGAGCAAATATGCAAAACTTTTAAACAAATATAACTACATTTTGACAATTTTGTAGGATTTTAAGGATTTTTAAACTAATTTTGATCAATTTCTAACTACTTTATCAACATTCGGACAATTTTTTGCAATTCAAAACAAATGTCGAACAATTTTAAGTAATTCTAACATTATTACGGCAATTTTGGTGCAATTTTTAATAAGTACTGAACAACTTTGAACGATTTTAACAATTTTGTATAATTTCAAGCAATTGTAATGAATTTAAACGAAATTAAAAAATTTTTAGGCGATTTTTTCATCAAATTTGAGCCACTTGAAAAAATCGTACTCAATTTTAAGCAAATATATTGCCATTCAAGTGAATTTTTTAGGATATGAGGTGAATCAGAGTTTCTAAATCAAGGTAAAACTTGAAATTTCGTCGTAGCTGTGGACATTTTCGAGCGAGAAATTCCCTTACGTCATTCGCAGCTGCTGAAATTACGCAAATCGATGGAAATTATTTTACAAAAATGCGAGATTTTTCCAGCTCGAGACGTTATTTGTAAAATATGACCTTTCTCTGCTGTCGAGACTTGGCTTTATAATAAAAATATACGAGGAGCGGTTACGCGGAAACAATGAAAGTCGAAGCGAAAAGGGGCAAATTACGCGAAATCACCGGGGGAAAAAAAATCCACGGTGAAATTGCCGACAAAAGGCATCACACAATAAAGGTATTTGTATATGGACAAAGTCACAAAAAAACATTTACAACGCGTTATGTAACTCGCCTCGAAACGAGGATAAGAAAAATGAAAAAAAAAAGCCTGAAAATCCACAACTTCGTTCGGAATGTTTTCGTCGCGATATAACTCAATAAAAAGCAAGGCTTTGGGAATTTCTCGCTGAAAAATGTCCGAAAGCTTTCGCCCGAAGAAATTACACGTTTTTCGCGCCAATTCTACGGCAGAAAAGTCGTTCCGTGAATTAGAAAATTATTCCGATGCGTACCCGACCGCGATTTAGGGCTCGAATGGCTCAAATACGAAGAATAAACGTTGCGGATGCCGATGGTGAGATTTTTTCTCGCGTTGCATTCGAAATTGACGTAGGTTGAAAGTTTTTCGCTTATTAGCATAATTTCAAATGACATCGCGAAGGCGACGCGACGTACGGGTATTTTCTGTATCAACAATAACGATAACCTCAGCTATGGTAATTTTCGACTATACGATGTCTTCGTAATAAATCTGCTCAATTATACGAAGGCGAATCTTCGAATAGATAAAAAGCGAATCGAATGCGAGAAGATGCTACCGAAGTGCGGAATACGAAATGGTATTACTTTCGTTTTATATACAAATAATAAGGAATAGTTGGAAAAAACACGTACATCATGATAAACGTTAAACCCACGCCACGCTAAAGTCACGTGGAAGAGTATTTATTTTTCATCGTACACATAATCCGAATAATAGCGTATAATGCTTTTGATGCGATAAAATACATTTTACGTAAAACGCCAACTATATAAGTACGAATTTCACACAGGACGGAGGTGAAAAGGGGGGAGGAAAAAACGCGTGAGAAAGTGACGCGCATTCATTGGCATAAAAAGGAAACGCGAAAATTTCGTCGTTTCTTGCGTTTAATGTTGGCACAACGTACTTGAAAAGCTCGTAAAGTTTACCATCCGTTTTCGTTTATCCAACCGGGAAAAAAATCTATCCTTTATTTTAAAATAGTAAAAACACCGCTGAAAATAACGCTCGCTAAAGTAAAATAAGAAAATCAGGTACGAGAAAAATCATCTGCCAAGGTTACACAACGCTACAGGGTAATTTCGAAACAACGACGGAACACGTTTACGTGAACATCACGCGGTGGCTTAGGCTTTGGAGCGGAGTACGCAGACACGAAGAATCGAGCACGTCAAAGCATCCATTCGAATTGGAGATAAGTTCAATAACACGAAGATATCCTCGTCGATAAAAACGGATTCCGCTGCTGTTGACATCCATCACGCATCCGGACAACAATGGAGTCCCGATGGTCGCCGGCGACGGAATAATTGCTGTCAAAACGATGGACCGCGCAGAACCCGCAGTGACGACCGAGGCGAATTTTACGCTCGAATCGGCTCGCTTCGATCCGCTTGTCGGGCTTTTTTTCGCGTCGTAAATTAACCGTTTTTACCGTATATGGTGTTTATACGTACGAACGCGGTTCTCGAATCTATGCAAAGTCCGTGGATCCTTTTGTCGCGATGCCCAGATCGATGATAAATTTGTGGACATCTAATTGGTGTGTGCAACGAGGCCGCGAAATCGACGTGGTTTTCATCTTGTATTCCAAACTCACATCTGGCTCGGTTACAATCAGCTTAGTCGTCAAAAAATAACGATACGAACCCTTCGGCGAATCAATGTTTTTATTGTTTGCAAAGTCTTTGATAAAAAAAAAAAAACCAGCCCCGTGAAATGTACCAAGAGGATGTATATAATTTTACGCCGTGCACGCTTTGTCCATTTTCTGCTTTTGAATGATTCGCATTCAGTCAGCTGCACTACATATTGAGAAGCTCTACGTAGAAGCACGGGATCTCCCATCTAAAAACAACGGTCATCTTTGTGAAGTTCCAAAAAAAAACTTTCTTGTAATTTCCTCCAGTATCGATCAAGAATTTTACTATTTGAGGATGGCGATTTCTTATAATACTCCTCACAACTTATGTGAAAGAACAATAAGAAAATTTAATATATACAAATGATAGTGCACATCACAATCCAAGTAGTTTCTTCCAAAACTTACCAAAATCGGATTATTAATTACATTAAGTAAACATTGTGAAGACATTTCACCATCAGTGTTGCCAGGTGATTTTGGCAGAAATCCCCACTTTGCCATCTAAAAAATCCCCACAAAAATCCCCACCTCAAGTTTTTATGAAATTGACCACAATGGAAGCTAAACCGACTTTTTTTTCTTTTTTTGTTCCTACGTATATTCATTCAATCATAAAAAGGTTTCAAAAATGCGTAATAAATCAAATAAATG
>QBDW01008743.1:0-11382 GCA_003261595.1 Maconellicoccus hirsutus | reverse complement strand
ATTTTGCGTTATTTCGTTTCAAATACCAACCCGTGGCTCGGATGTAATGAAAATTCACGCCTTTGACCATCTCGTTATTTATTTATAACATTAAAATAATATATTCAACTCGCCTTCATCGATCCGCGTTGCTGACAACCATTGCGAAATTAATTCCAATCGACTGTCAATTTCACACCAAAGCCTTTTTTCCTGTTCCGCGAACACGTAAAAGGCGAGGGGACATTTCCACGGCGTAATTTTTCGTTAGCGTTTTCATACTCGAACACGGCCCAGATTACCATAAAAATTTTCCATATCGGGCGCGGTTTCCTATGAGAAAATCAGCAAATGTTCCACATACGAAATCGAGCTTACAAACGAGGGGAGCTTTAACAGGTGAATTTCGCGACACCACCGACCACATAAAACATCCGCAAGCCCATTCTCCTTCGTTATCGAGTAACGCATACAATTAAAGTACTTTGTATATACGTATCTCGTTCTATATTAATTTCAATTTCGCAACCGCTACTTGTTCGATTGTAAAGCTCACAAAGCACCCTATCAAACATCCGTAAGGGTGTAAATGATACGATAATTAGGTACAAATGAAACATTCTGTAGGGAGAACAATATACGTCGTCGTGGTTTATCCGACGCCGATTCGGCTTATTTAATAAATTGCTCGATTTGGCTTTTAATTATCTATCGATATAAACTCGTCCGCATCGAATGAGAAAATAAACTACGACTCGTTATACCTTGTTGCATTTAGTAATTCCGACTAAATTTCTATGAGTAATTCCAAAGAACACGGTGATAAATTACCATCGTAACTTTCCCACAGAATATCGCGAAAAGAAAACTACGTAAAAGTACACCGTATTTTTCCACATTATTTATGTGCTCCCTGTCGCGCAATATCTTTTGTTTTTTCCGCATACACTCAACTCTCGCGCGCGCCAAGAAAAACAACGCCCAGACGCAAATCTGCGTATAATAAGCCACCGGCGATAATCAATTTTTTTCGCGTTTTTCGCGTCCAAAAGTTACACCAAAATAGGGGCTTTTTTATCGCAATCCGTTGACCTTTTTTCTTCGCAAGTTGTACTTCACACCAATGTTGATTTCTCTTCTGCTACGCTCAGATCAATATACAGAATCTAGTTAACTCCACCAGCTCGAAAGTTCTTTCTGAAGCCATTTTTGACCACACAGGTAGGTACCGCAATAACGTATAATTTAAGCAATACAAGCTTCGTGCTTCGCTTTGAGCTCGTGTTTCGCACAATTTTTCCTCCTCGGTGCACCACGCTTGGACGATATTCCTAGAACCGTAATAGAAAATCGTTTACACGCTCGTCCGAAACGATGGCGTTGTTGTGCCGTAATAATGGTACATTTGTGTGCGTCGTAAAAGTATTATGTAATTACTTCCGGCGCTCGGGTTTCCAAAATTTCTTCCGTTTGTGCGCTCGTGTTGGTGTGTGAGTGCGCGCGCGAATTCGCTCCTCGTCGCTGTACATATAAACATTTACACACGACGCCGCTCCGGCCAAATTTGTCGCTCGAGTTAATCGATTTTACACGCTTTCGATTAAGTTGTAAATTTTCGTGTACGTATTGTCGTTTGCCATCTATGGTAGCCGTTGTAAATCTTTATTACGTTTGGATAACGCGATCCCTCGATGCGGCCGGTACCATTTGCGAAATAAATTCGCGCGTATATTTTGGCAGCAGGCATTGCTATGTTCTGAGCTATTCCAACGTCCATGTATCGACAATGCGCCGTCCGCCGTCGTGTCGTTTTTGTCCGCCATAACCATTCTTTACATTGGGTGTTCGACCGTTGGAAAAGGCAAAGATGGAATGAAACGTCATCTAGTAAATCAATTCGAAAATTCAAACCCGTAAAAAAATGTCATCGAAGGCCGTAACCGAGTAAGCAGGACAATTCGACCTTTTCGCAGTGAAACGATGAAATTCAAGGGGCTAGGTGAATATACAGTGTGTCGCAGAAGTCCCGTACGGTTCCTTTTATTTTTGATTGGGGGGGGGGTGATAGCGAAAAAAATCCACCGGTTTTATACTTCTCCTGTGAGGCGCATTCTACGAGGGGGTCAAAAATTTTTGGACTACATACAGGGTGTCCCACAGACCACAAAACGTGTTTTTTCTCGAGAAATTTAAATGGAAAGGGTATGTTATTATGTTGGAATCGAATACCACGTCCCAGTGTGGTGATGATGAGAAAAAATTTTTTGCAACCGGTTCAGCGGTTCTCAACCGGTTGTCAATAACTCCTTGGAAAAAAGAGATATGAAAAAATGTTTCAAACAAAAGTTGCAGAGCGTCAAAAATATTTCGATTTTGTAGACTCATTTTTGCAACCGGTTCGATATTTCGCTGCTGGCAGCCTATATTCTTGTCAAAATCATGATAAAAAAGTACAGCCATGGAAAACTGATGACCCCAGCAAATAAGAGATAGAGAAAAATGTTTCAAACAAAAGTTGTAGGGCATCAAAAAATATTAATTTTTTGTCCTATTCATTTTTGTAACCGGTTTGGTATTTCACATGTAATGCTCGAAAGCAAAGTTGCAATAACATCTAAGATACAAATTTCTTCTAGTCATGGTTGAGAACCACTGAACCGGCTGCAAATTTTTTTTTTCATCTCAGAAGAAATTCAACGTTTTGCAATGAAACACTCTCGTCGACTTCAAAATCATATGAATACTGAAACTAAAATTCTCTGTACAAACATCGATACAAGACGTCTGAAAAGGAAAAAATTTTTTGATTTAATAAACTAAAAACAATAATCTATAAATCCTTATGCTTTAGATGTCCATATGGACAGTACAAGCAATAAAGATATTACTACTACTACTACTATTATCATCACACTGGGACGTAGTGTTCGATTCCAACATAATAACATACCCTTTCCATTTAAATTTCTCGAGAAAAAACACGTTTTGTGGTCTGTGGGACACCCTGTATGTAGTCCAAAAATTTTTGACCCCCTCGTAGAATGCGCCTCACAGGAGAAGTATAAAACCGGTGGATTCTTTTCGCTATCACCCCCCAATCAAAAATAAAAGGTACCGTACGGGACTTCTGCGACACACTGTATGTATGTACTGAAAAACATCATGATCGAAATTTCAACCCCCTCTCCATCTCTTAAAAGAAAATTCCAATTGAGAATTTTTTTCTTTAAAACGGTAGAGCATAAATCTACTACAATAGATCTGTACGTAAAAATCGTCCCCCTCCCCCCCGGTAATTTTACCTTCACTAAAATGTTTTTTTTTTTAATACAACTATGAAGATGAAGAGTGAAAAATTAACTTCCGTTTCAGGCGCCATTTTAATCCCAAAATATAATTTTTTTTTTTTTCAAATTTTTATCTTTGGAAGACCGAGATAAGAAAATGAAAACACATACAAAAATCAGTTTTTCCAACTCCAAAAAAATCGCAAAATTACCTTAAAATAATTTAGAACAAAAAACATTACATCGTCAAAGACCAAAAAATCGATACGATTTGTAGAAAAAAATTATTCGAGTAACGCGTTCAAGTGCGCGCGCGATTACTCGTGTTTCCCACTACGCAGTAGCGTCTCGTTCATAACGACGCGCCACAAAAATACATAACCAACTTCTACAATTATAAGACCCTTTCTTCTCTTCTTTACCCTTGATATGAAAATTCAAGGCAACATTTTTTCATCCCTTCATGACACACGTAACAACTTCAGCGTAAAAAATTGAAACGATTTAAAATAATTCACCGCGTAGAAAACTCTTGGAAAAAATTTCGATAAAAAATGGACATCTGTTTCGAAAAATCTAAAATTCCAAACATCATGTACCAAATAACCCGGAGCTCCTAACCTTGAAAAACAAACAACTCGGGCGAAAAAAAATCAAGCTAAAAATATGTACTCTTTCAATTTAGGTCACCGAAGCAAAACAAGATTTAAAATAGGGATTTCCAAGTTCCACTCCATTCGTCCAATTATTCTTGGCAAAAATCAAGAAAAATAACCAATAGGTTCGAGAAAAAGAACCGTCATTTCAATACAAGGTCGCTGCGTACCTTTTAAACACGACCATAATGAAAACTTCGATAAAAGACTCCTGTAAAATTACCAAATGAAAATCTCCAACTCGCGAGAAAAAACTCGATAAACAATTACCAACGTACACGAGCAATAATTCTCGAAACTTTTTCAAAATCGATATCGTGGATTTTTATAAAACTACTGGGCTCCGCGACGAAGTAAATATTACCTTATAAATTTTATTTCGTCGTTATCGAAAGGCGTCGAAATTAAATTGCTCTTTGATGGAAAATATCGAATGATTTTTCTGTTTGTAAACTCCCAACTTCGCAACAAAAGGCGCAACTACGTTTTAATAATCTTTGATCGACTATCTTCGGCATTGGCTTAGAAATAAAGGCAACGAAAAGGCTACACGACCGTGAGAAACGAGTTAACTACCGTGCGAGTAAATTCTCATCACGCAGTTATTTCTCCACACTTATTGAATTTCTCCGCCTTGGCGAATTCCTTCGATTCGACATCTGGTATTTTCAAAGCTTTTAAATTATCACAATCGAATTGGATATTTTTAAAGCTCCGTCGCTTCCGAAACGCCGCGTCGAATCGAATTGTCGTCTTGTAGGAGTTGGTCGTGAAAGCGGATGGGGAAAAAAGGCGATAAATTACAACGTTAAAAATGTCAAGAGGATTTCAAATTATGACATATTCACTACGGTCCATTACTGTCAACGAGCATTTTACCAAGATAAATTCGCAATTTACAACGTCGACGAAAAAAAAATCCCAACTCCGTTTTGGTATAACCTGCTTCATCATCTAACGCGTACACACCAGCCCGTCTCTCAAGATCAACTCGACAGCTAAGGAATTTCATAGGTCTACGGTATTATCGCGCTCGAAGGCGATACGTATTTAATTAAAATTCATTACCGAGAGAATATTTCGCTAATTAATCTCGCGCGCCAGTGTCGCCGCGCGTTATATAATCTAAATTCAACGTTGTTAAATCGACAACTTCGACGTTTAGATGTCACCGAAGGAAACGCTCTTCGAGATTTTTAAAATAAATTCCGCTAATGATACGATTAATCGACGAGTTCTATTTCAAGGGAAATCATTCGCTAGAAAAGACAGAAATGCTGAATAAATTTTGGAAAAAAATTTTTTTTTCAATCAGAAGAATGGGTTAATTGTGATCAAATATCACAAAGAGGTAGATATCCAATATAATTGTAAATTGATGACGTCATCATTATTTAAAAAAGATTTTTCGAAAAAATTCTCACACCTGTACGAAATCTGATGTTGCTATACCTCTGCCTCCTTCTCTGCCCTAACTACACTTATTTGAAGACATTTTTGGTATTTTTATACATGCGATGATTTCATAAATTCCAAAACCCCTTTTAGGTTTCGCTTAAATAAACAAGTTTTTATCGGTTTATTGGTGTGGCGTAGACTGTTACCATAAAGTTCACCGTTGAAAAAAAAAAAAAACATACACAAAAGGCAGCACGCAATCTGCACGAATGTCTCCATTGAAATTTTTCAACGGCCTTAGGATAAACCATCTTTTTTCCATATCCATC
The DNA here is from genome assembly GCA_003261595.1 of Maconellicoccus hirsutus. NCBI lineage: Eukaryota > Metazoa > Arthropoda > Insecta > Hemiptera > Pseudococcidae > Maconellicoccus > Maconellicoccus hirsutus. The sequence goes on along the minus strand of QBDW01008743.1, from coordinate 5,733 downwards.
GACTCACGCATATTTCTCGCCTCGTGACCCCAAAAACAAACCCACCTCGGATCGAAAATATCGGTAATTTTAACAAACAACGCCGAGCTCTTCTCGCAATCACCGATACGCGGTTATGCCACAAAAAAGGCGCGTACACATTCATTATGCCAAACTCCAAAACTTAGACACGAATTAAAAAACATACGAAGCTTCCGCCGATATCTCAGATATTAATATTACTGGAAATTTCGAAATACCCCATTCGGAGGGTGATAAAACTCGGAAAATTCTCTCGATAAAAAATGCACGAGCCGATACGCCTATGATTCGTCGACGTGTATACCCGCGCAACGTATCTAGCTTGAATTCGCTTTTTTATTTATTTCGTTCCTAGTAACCTTTCTTCGAACTGACTACGCATTTTTATTTCATAAACGTTTACAAACACGCGCCACGAAGTAGAGTCGAGGAAAGATCGTCGCATGCCGTGAACTCGCCTAACCTCTCGAATGCCGCCATTGTTTTATCATATTTCTGCATATCCTTACAAACGGAATTTGGCACGTTTACGGTACGCAGAAGCGTGAAAAACTACTAAAGTTCGCGAAACGCAAAATTATTCGATGATATTTTGGCAATAAGCTTGAACAACGCCTAATGAATGGAAATAGGCAACTTATATAACATTGGTGAAAACAAAGTAGCATAATATCAATTGTATCGGGGTATATTGTGGTGCGCTTAATTTAATCGTATAAAAATAGTCAACTTTTACGACATTGATGCCAATGAAGGTGCATACTTGAAAGAGGCAGGAGAAAGTCTTAATCAGAATAATTTTTCCCAAGAGTAGAATGCAACCTACATGACTTTGTGGAACAAGATGCATATTTTTTTTGCTTCCAAAAATAGTCTTCAACTTTCAAAAAAATGTTTTTTGATACCAAAATTGCCATTTTTTGAATTAATGCATTTTCAACGATTTAGTAGAATCACATAGAAATCATATATTTTCTCTCCCTTCATCTCATTTCTAAACTAAAAGCTACAGCTGGGATTTATAAGCAGAAAAATTGTGGAAATATGCAATATTTTATGTATTTTTTTTTACCCAGAATATGCAATTTCAGCTGAAATATGCAGAATATTTCAATATTAACGAAAATTTTCGTTAAATTTTTAGCAAACTTTCCACCAACTTCCAGCAAACTCAACGATCGATAAAAAAGTAAAAATTTCCACTTTTAAATGACGTTTCAACAGTGTTGGTAACAAAAAAATCGTAAAAAATCACAGATTTAGCAAAATTTCGAAAATACGCAAAAATCATATAGATCCTACAAAGCATGTTTTTTTTCAAGACTTGAAAAAACGTGCAAAGAAAAAAAATTCCAGATCAACTTGCATTCGAACTTATAACAAAGGAAATTCATATCTCATGCAAAATAATACAAAAAACACTAGAAAATCGTTACAAACATAATGTTCGGTCTTATCCGCGTAAAACGTCTCCGATCATTTACATCCGCCTTGTAAACATTCGTAAAATTTACGGTAAATGCCTCCACCCTTTCTTAAACGTAGTTCGCAATTCACGTGGAAGACGTCTAGTTGCGAATTAATTGTTGAAATTTTACTGAACTTTATCTCGCGATACTGCAATAGGGGCGTAATTGCGTCGAGTTTTCGCTACCGTTGTGTTTAATTTTCAAATGGTAAAAAACAACGATGAAATTTCGTAATACTTTGAAACTCGTTAAAGATGTCTTAAAGTTGGCCCAAAACAGTGTACAAATAAATTAAATTTTTTTGATAACACAGAACAAGAAGAAGAAGAAAATATAATACGAAATTCAAACATGCCAACGACTCGTTCTTTAAAATATCAACTAGTCGACGTTGTTTTATTTTGGTACTCGAAATTTCAAACAAAGAGAATCGGTGGAGGGGGTTAATAAAAGAGTTTTTTAATTTAAGAATAAGTTTTTTTTTTCGAGATGCTCGAAATTTCTTTTAGAATTTTCTCTATCGAGTAGTTTTTTTTTATTTTTTGAAAACAGACGAAGTTATATGGATTCTTTTGAAAGCGAGAAAAAACGAAATTTCGAAAAATTCGAGTTAGACTTATGCTGGCGAGATGAAGATACAATTTTCTAACGATATGCAAATTATTCATTAAAATACTTCAATTTATTCTCACACAGAGATGGCACAATTTTCAATAAAAATTCCCCCCAAAACGTCGTAATCTCTTCCATGAAATTTCGCCACGAAAGACGATATTTTCGCGTTTTTATCCCATTCGAAACGCTATTCAAAGGTCAGAAAAATACGTTTCTGCACATCTTAAAAACATTTTAGTTTTCCACGCTTTTATGTATCTCGTCCTTGAAGAAAATTGCTCGTATTCGCGTATCCCCCAATTCATAAGTTTTCGCAGAAATCAAACCTACACTAAATGGAACGGCCAGTCTATCGTTTGCGATTACACCCCCACGCGTTTTTCACTGTTTCAAATATCCGACCGGTGCCAGCCTTGAATCCTATACCAAAACATCGCACGACGAATAAATAAAACAACCCCTCGAATAACTTCGTACTTGCAACCCAACAAACCAAAAATTCGATAAATGTATAATTACCTGGAAACAATTTCCTTAATATCGGCTACTTACCTGAAACAAAGAACGAAAATAAATTAAATATTTACAAAAGCGAAAAAAGGGCTTATATTAATCATTAAATAAATTTCCACGTTATAATTTCCCTCCCGAAATATTCTCAACCTTGAAATTAAATAGAAACTAGATTTTTAAATAATTTCAAAATCGATCGCATCGGTTAGTTTTACAAATTAATACGTTTTCAACGTATTTATAAACTTTCACAAAAAGATCTTTAAACGAGAACAAAAAATGAACATCGTTCCCCAAGATTTCCACATAATAAACCAAGCGAAAAAGAAAATTCACCTTCGGTTTTTCTTATTTCCCGCCAAACAATCTATTACCGGTAATGTAACCCAAAAAAAGCTAACTTTCGACAATTTCCCCCCTTTGAAATGAAAATTTATAAGCTGCTTATTTTTGGCGAAATGTAAATACGTCGAAAATCCATTTCGTTTATTTTGTCGAAATACGGCGAAAATTTTCAACACAAAGATTCCCGAAATTTATAAAATTAGCTTTCACTTCCTCGTATAGAGCTTCTAGCGACTACATCTTTAAAAAGTAAAAGTTAAACATGTTAAGAATAGAGCTTTTCTCGGCTTATTTCCATAAAACCATCGAGCGCGTAATAAAAGCAAAAAATCAATAAACTTCCTAGCTTATTAACAAATATCCCGCAGAATAATCCTCTTTCGAAAAAAATTCTCAAGACTTTAATATTAATAAAAAAAATAACGCAGCGAGGTGGATTGCATAAAATTAAAAACTTGGTCTCGAGTTGATTACATTACTCGCTATAGACATTTCAGCCAACGCTTTTACTCCGTTAATTCCATTCAAGGCGAAAAATTCAAAAAAACTTTCCCCTTTTAAATAAAAAACACCCTATTGAAAGCGTGAAATGTTTCATCTTCGACAGAATCTTAAAATCGGTGTAAAATTTTATTAATTTCTCGCTCAGCGATCGCCACCGCTAATTATAAGATTCGTCGAGCGAAGAAAAACTACGCAGATGGAACTTGCATCAAGATGAGTTTTTTTCTTATGTAACCAGACACTTTGCCAATTAAATTAAAGTAATAAATTATCGCCTAACTGGTGTTCACCACTTTTACGTGCTCGGTATTCGGATGTATTTTTTGAAAAAAAAAAGCTCCTCGTAATGGTATTCTCTCTGCAGGGAATCGCCACAATCGTGAACATGTCAGCATCGTATATTACCTTATCAAACTTTTGTCTTGATTGCATGCAACCCTACAGTGTGTTCTATCCGTCAAAAATTCGCCTAACATACAGCCATACTTCTTGCGTTCATGCTAAATAAATTTCTTAGCTGACTACCTGAATTAGGTGAGATTTCAATTCTCAGAGTATGCAATACGTTTGACACCGATGTACATAACATTCAAGGTGAAAGGAGCTAAGCTATCTATAGAGTTAAAATGTTGTTAAAATTGCTTAAAATTGTCAATCGAGAACGCTTCCTTGGAGCACGCCGGAAAAATCACGTAAAATAGCATAGGAAACGCAAAAATCTTGTTAAAATTGCCTAAAATGCACCAAAATACGTTTAAAATTGCTTAAAATCACTCTAAATAGCATAAGAAACGTTAAAATATCGTTAAAATTACCTAAAATGCACCAAAGTTGGTTTAAAATTGCTAAAAATCACGCAAATATGCGTCAAAACACTTGAAATGTTGTTAAAATTGCTTAAAATAGTTAAAGATCACGCAAAATAGCATAAGAAACGTTAAAATCTTGATAAAATTGCCTAAAATGCACCAAAATATGTTTAAAATTGCCTAAAATCAAGCTAAATAGCATAAGAAACGTTAAAATATCGTTAAAATTACCTAAAATGCACCAAAATATGTTTAAAATTGCCCAAAATCAAGCTAAATAGCAAAAGAAACGTTAAAATCTTGTTAAAATCGCTTAAAATGCACCAAAGTTTGTTTAAAATTGCTTAAAATCACGCAAAATAGCATAGGAAACGTTAAAATCTTGATAAAATTGCCAAAAATGTACCAAAATATGTTTAAAATTGCCTAAAATCAAGCTAAATAGCATAAGAAACGTTAAAATCTTGATAAAATTGCCTAAAATTCACCAAAGTTTGTTTAAAATTGCTTAAAATCACGCAAATAAGTATCAAAACACTTGAAATGTTGTTAAAATTGCTTAAAATAGTTAAAAATCACGCAAAATAGCATAAGAAACGTTAAAATCTTGATAAAATTGCCTAAAATGTACCAAAATATGTTTAAAATTGCCTAAAATCAAGCTAAATAGCATAAGAAACGTTAAAATCTTGATAAAATTGCCTAAAATGCACCAAAATGTTTTAAAATTGCTTAAAATCACGCAAATATGCATAAAAACACTTAAAATGTTGTTAAAACGGCATAAAATCAATAAGAATTTGTTTGAATTGTTGAAAATCACGCTAAATAGCATAAGAAACGCAGAAATCGTGTTAAAAATTGCCGAAAATGCACCAAAATTTGTTTAAAATTGCTTAAAATTGCCCAGAAATAGCAAAATGTCGTAAATTTCGACCAAGTTAACAATATTTCAACAACATTTCAACTGTTTTTAGTTCAATTTCGTGTGATTTCAAGCAGTTTTTAACAAAATTTAATAGATTTAAGGATATTTTAACCACATTTTAACTGTTTTTATGCCAATTTACGTCATTTTAAGCGATTTTAAACATAGTTTGGTGCATTTTAGGCAATTTTAACTAGATTTTAACGTTTCTTATGCTATTTAGCGTGATTTTTAACAATTTTATACAAATTTTCATTGATTTTAAGCTGTTTTAACAACATTTTAAGTGTTTTGATGCATGTTTGCGGGATGTTAAGCAATTTTAAACAAATTTTGGTGCATTTTAGGCAATTTTAACAATATTTTGACGTCTCTTATGCTATTTTGCGTGATTTTTAACTATTTCAAACAATTTTAGCAACATTTCAAGTGTTTGGATGCATATTTGCGTGATTTTAAGCAATTTTAAACATATTTTGGTGGATCTTAGGCAATTTTAACAACATTTTAAGGTTTCTTATGCTATTTT
>QBDW01008700.1:0-24130 GCA_003261595.1 Maconellicoccus hirsutus | reverse complement strand
ATAGGACCTCACACTAGCCACTTCCTCTACGCAGATGATCTGGCACTGACGGCGCAACACGATACATTCGTGGAGGTTGAGGATACATTGAATCAGGCTATAGAAAATCTGGATGCATACTACAGAAAAAACCACCTAAAACCAAACCCTCTCAAAACAGAGACTTGTTCTTTTCATCTCCGAAACCGAGAGGCGAAGCGGCAGTTGAATATTCGATGGGGGGAAACAGACCTGAGACATAATGAAAACCCCAAATACTTAGGTGTAACCCTGGACAGATCGCTGACATTCAAGAAACACTGTGAAGCGACCAAAATGAAGGTTGCAGCAAGATCAAACGTGATTCGTAAGCTGACTGGTAGCAAGTGGGGAGCAAAACCAACGGTCTTGCGAACCTCCGCGCTGGCCCTGTGTTACTCAGTGGCGGAATACGCGTGCCCAGTATGGGGACGTTCGGCTCATGCTAGCAGGTGGATGTTCCTCTAAATGAAGTGTGTCGATTGGTAACTGGTTGCCTCCGACCAACACCTTTAGATAAATTGTACGATCTGAGTGGGATTGCCCCACCAGCAATTCGACGCGAGATTGCATCTAGAGTGGAAAGAACGAAAGCAGCAAAAAACCCACTACACTCTATGTATGGATACGAAGAACTGGTACAATCTAGACTCAAATCCAGACGTAGCTTCATGAGATCGGTCCAAGAGCTGGAAGAGCCTCCCGAGGTGGAGAGATGTCGAGCTTGGAGCGCTGCTACAGATGGAGGTACCAGAGAAGAGACGCTACGAAGTGGAAGCCACCTCCCCTATGGGCTGTGGAAGACGCTCAATCGATTGAGGAGCGGAGTGACGCGGTGCAGATATAATCTGCATAAGTGGCGATTAGTGGATGACAACCGGTGTGAATGCGGCAGGGTGCAGTACGAGAGGCACCTATTCGAATGCGAAGCAGTCAGAAAATTCGATCAACACCGACTAGACACCGAGATCGACGAAGAGGCAGAAGTTTTCCTCGGTGCGTGGTGTAGGAGGGGAATATAGAGAAGAATTTGTCGGCCGGATACGAGAAAAAAAAAACAAAAATATTTCACCATTTTTTTTTTTTTAATTTCAACCTCTCCCTCCATGATCATTTTTCTGGATTTTTCCTTCGAGTCGAAGAGCTCCACTTGCAAAGCTAATGAAAACTATAAATAAAAGCAATAACAATTATGACTTCCAAAAATTTAGTAAACCTACGAATAAAAAAATCCTCCATAGAATTTCTCAATGAAAAACTTTTTTTTGCTGAAGGGCTATTGTTTTTCATGCATTTTACCAAGAACCTCGGGCATTTTTCATCGTAAGATAATTTTTTATCTGACGCATAACTGTTTTTGAAATACCAAGCTACGCGAATTCGCGTCAGACGCATGAAAAATCATTTTCAAGAAAAAAAACAGCGAGTATATTTAATTAGATACTTGGTCTTTTGATAAAAGTCTCAAAGTTGAGTAAAAAACAGCAAAGTATTACGTCGACGTTTACATAATTGATGAGATTTTTTTCAGTCGAGAAACTTGTACACGATGATAATCGTGAATCGTATATTAAATATTAATTCCGGTTCGGAACGGTTCCGGGTTCGATTTTTCATGAACGTTTTCATTATTTTTTTCATTTTTCGCAAAGATGACCAAGACTACCTCTCGTTAATCGTTACGATTCTAATTACGGGAGTCGAACGTGACGCGGAAATATTTCATCGAAAAAGTAGCAAATTGAGAATCCCAACGATGAAAATAATTTCGCGAAAAATAAAACGAAAAGTGTTAATGAAAAAATCCAAAATATCGTATTGTTTTACGCAATTCGAACAATCGGAACGGATTGCGATTTCCATTAAAATCCTACAACGGGGCGAAATTTTTCATTGTGTTTTATGGCGAATAGGAATTTTAATAATTCGTTTCATTAAGCATCTTTTGCCATTACGTATTGATAGATTAAGCGTTGTTTTCGAAATGATTTTAAAATTCGTACATTACGCCTGCAATATCAAGTTTCCATTTTACAGTACTCGGAAAAAATAAGGCGATAGAGATACAAATGGGGATTTGAGGGGTGAAAGTGAAATTGAATTCGACAACGACGACCTCTTCGGTAAAACAATCGTGAAAATTTCATTTCCTCGTACATTTATTTGGATAACATCGGTAAAAGTTTCATGCTTCGATTGAATTTTTCTTACGCTGAGGTAAACCTCGCAAAGGTTTTCGTTTTGTCATATTAAAATTTTCGCGCGAGGCGAAAAAATTCACCCCGAAATTTTCACTCGTAAGGTTTTTTCCATTAGAATGGCTTTCCGTCATCGTACAGATTTCGCATCGACTTTATCTGAATTTCGCTTCGGTGCTTTCCATTTTCAAATACGCAAATCGCTCGTACCTGCAGCGTCGCGAAATTCAAACTAGCGTGAAAAATAAAAGCTTTATAGATGTGCCAGCACCACTTATAGACTTGGCGACGTAACTATCTTTTTTTTCGTCCTTTTGTAATCCTTCTGTGTGCACAATTATGCGTCGAAGAAGGTGGAAAGCGAGCTTAACGTTAGGCAATTTGCTGTACGTTCATATGATCTTGGATGACCTTCAATGCCGGTAATGCACCGAAGAGGGGATCCCCCAATATATCTTGAGGGGCTTCTGGCTCGTAACAACCCTAAGAGAGTACAACCCCAGTAAGCCGGAAGCCTCCGTTCATATGTACTTTTATGCATCATCCTTTTCCCCTTTTTTTACCCCCTTGGAGGGTACTGGAGATATTGAGCCTCATTGGAATTCTGGAAAATCATTTGTTGAAAAAAAGATTCCAAGAATATCACTAGAAGCTAGAAAACCATCGGAAGTTCATGAGAAGGCAGCAGGGGATTATTGGAAGTTCGTCCAAGTTCACTAAAGGCTTTGAGGAAATCGATGAAAGTTCACATGATTCTGAGAATATCACTGATAAGTCACTTCAACATTCCAAGGTCATATGAAGATTCTAGGAAGACCACAGAGACATAGTGATCTTCAGAGAATGTCGTGATATTACGCGTAGAATCTTCTGACGTGACCTTTTGAAGATCTTTCATCAATCTTCAGGTGATCTTTTAGTGATCTTCCAGTGATGCTCTCAGGATTTCCTGATGATCTATCGCTGACTTTTCAGTGATTTTCTGATCATTCGGTGATATTCCTTTTGCAAGGGTTTCATTTTAGTAGCAATTCAAGTGATTTATCAATTTTTGGATAAATTAAAAAAAAATTGTATGCATCAATTAATTGGTTTCCTTCAATATTTTCAACACAGTACAAAACGACTTTTTAGTCAAAGCTCGAGTTATACAAGGTGTCCAAACTTTTTTCTTACAATCCCTGAATATTTCATAAAGCAACCGAAATTGAACACAAGTAAAATATTTTGTCTACCTTGAATTTTGAAGGTGTCCGAAATTTATATATTTTGCTCCAACTTCAAACATCATAAAAATAGGTCAATTTTAACCCCTCTCAACCAAAATTTCGAGAAATTTCTTGAAAGTTGTATTTAATACTCTCATCATTCATGTTATTTTTTCAAAACAAAATACAGACTATAATCACCACCCTTCAACAAATTGCTAAATCGTGTTTCAAGAAAAAATTTCTCTTCCCATCGGAATAAACATTGGGCTCTCAATAAGCATCGATATCATCAGTCAAAATATCGTATTCGCGTGTTAACAAACCCCAAACTCGACCAAGTCGCCTTTCTCTGAGCTTAATCAAATCGCACCTATCAGCGCAATCCGATCGTAGGAGCTTGCAATAATACGACAGGTATTTGAATATCGCGTGTACCGAAGCTTTCAGCTTTTTACGACAACGCCCTGATTAGACTTGTGCATAAAAGCTCGTTAAAGTGTCACGTGAGACGTTGAGCTTAATAAAATATTGTACGATTTAACCTTTTTAATTGCCTTCACGTTGACAGATTGATTGATATATCTTTTTTTCAATTTTTTTTCACCCTTAAGATTTTATCGTTTTTCGAATTAATTTATGTAAAAATATCTCGACCTGCGTTTTTTTCGTTATTGCCTATTTTTAAAATTATTTTTCATTTTAAACGACCTTTTTTTTACGCCGTGGGAAAACCCCCTTCGAACGAAGGAAATTAATGGAAGTTGTGAGCTCAAACGTGATCAATGGAATCATCAATCGTCGCCGTTTCCAGACTGGAAAAAGTTATTTTCGTGAAATTAAACAGCGGCTATTTTCGTTTAGGAATCGAAGTATACTTGAGATTTCCTTTACTATTTTCTCGGCACGAGAAAAGTCGCAAATATTTTTTTATCCTTGCTATAAAACGATAGCTAATGTTATAAAATACAAAAACATCTATTTACCGATTCGTTTGGCAGAGCAACCTCTATAAAAGCTTTTAATGTTTTCCGACAATGCCGACGAAATTCCATTGTGCAAAGAAATTAATTTAATAGAACGTCTCTATAGAAGATGGTTTTCATTAAATTTCTGCTATGAATTTTTTCCCCTTTTTTCGATAGGTATGTGTATTTTGATACAATTTTCGAAGATGGGATTTTTTTTCTCGAATCGATGCATTCAAAGAATTTCCTCGATTGAAATGTTTTCCAGCCTTTTTGCCAATTGTTGAGTAAATATTTGTAACTTTTCCTCGTCGAGTTCGCTTCGTAAATTTTCCTTCAAGTATCGCTTTTGTTGTGGAAAATTTCAAATGGTTTGAAGCCCTATGATAAAGGTTATTTCGTCGTTTTTAATCGACAAAAGAGTCAGATTGATGGAACGACGATAAGAAATGGTCAAACTAAGAGTTGTATTTGAGCTGAGAAATATAGCTACAAAACTTCTGCTTAAGTTGAGGATAAATTGAAGGCAGAGATATCCATTGCCTCCCCCTCTACTCAATTACTCAACTCCTTTTCATTGTTTGAAAAGAGAGTGAAAAAGAAACTGAAAAGAAATTCCACAAAAAGGTCAGGGGTGATATTTTGAATCGAGGTAGGAGCACAAGCTGAATAGGTTGCAGAACCAATTTTTGCAGGAAAACACTTAAATCCCTATAACTACTCGAAAAAGACATAATTATGAAATGCTTCTGGATGTGGTCACGAATATCATCAAAAAAAATCGTCTCATTTAATTAAAAATTGAAGTTATGTGACCTTAAAAACATCAAATTGAAGCCCCATCTTCAATAGCAATTTTAGTATTTTTCCTGCAAAAAATAGTTATGCAACTTATTTACCTCACAGTTCTGCAAAGTGATGTTTTGTTATCGTTACATGGATTTTAAATGAGAAAACAATGAATTTACGAAAAAATTAATAATAACAAAAAATATTCTCGATAAAATTTCCTACAAATTACATCATTACAGTTATTTACATAGGACGCGCTGTTAACGAGAAAAACTACGTTGAACTTTGAATTACACAAATTACATACAAATACATAACTTTTCGAATCCACGTGAATTCGAAACCAATAAACATTTTCATAAATTTCTCTCTTACCCACAAATCTAAACGAAATACCAAACTACCCTAAAACCATAAAAATGTAATCTCTACCAATTCCATTACACAGACAATACCCGCGTATTTCAAAGAATTCCGCAATAGGCAATTTTTCCAGCAATTGATTACCTCTTTCGGTATTGAAATTACCGATTTAATTTTTAATTAAAACTCCTCGTCGATTACAATCATTCTCGCTACGCTAATTAAACGAACCACTTAGCGACGTCGCTCTTCGCGATAATCTCACAATGCAGCTTGCACAAACGACATTCGAATAAAAAAATACCCTCTGGACGTGCGACTTTCAACATCCATCGAGTATCTCGCGCCACATAAATCAAGTCAAGAAAAACCCCCACTCTTGTTCGGGGAGGTTCGCGACGACGCTAATTGTCTCTGTTCGTCGAGGTACAAGGGATTATCGAGCTTCTAAAAGCCGCGTCCTGCGTGTACACCGCCTCCTAATCAACGTTACAAGTTCAAAAGGTGAAAACGCATTTTTGAACTTGAACAAAAGCTATATAAGCCCACGGTACCGTGGCGGATGCTAAGAACGTCGTAAAAATATATGAAAGTGAAATTCTAACTGTAGGTACGTTTTATCGTTTATATTTTAGATACGCTGCGAGGCTGCGATGGAATTACTTCGGCGAAACGGCGTCGCTGAGGCGATTAAATTGAATCTTTAACCTTGAAATTTTGCACCTCAATTCGGTTGAAATTCGTCGATCCGTCTTGGCGAATAAAAAATTCCATTTTGTGAACTACAGGACAATGCAAGTCAGGGTATCAAAAGAAATCCCCAAGAAATCTTCTTTTTTTCAGTAAAACAAAGTCTCGAGAAAATTCGGTGGTTTCCTATAAGGTAAACGGAGTTCGAAAAATGGCTCAGATGAGAGAAAATTGGAATAAAATTGCTATTTTTACGAAAAATTATTTGAGTTGACACAAATTGTATTGAAAATTTGAAATGCTCCATCGTTAACGCCGCAGCGTCCCTTTTTATTAAGAATTTCAGGACTCGATATTTCGATGTTACTAATTCGATATTTCGGTATCGATGTTTCAATTTCAACATATCGATATTGATGTTTTTATTTCAATATATCGATATCGACGTTTCAATTTCGGTATATCGATGTTTTAATTTTGATATATCGATGTTTTAATTTCAATATATCGATATTGATGTTTTAATTTCGATGTATCGATATCAATGTTTTAATTTTAATAATTTATATCGATATCGACGTTTTAACTTTGATATATCGACATCAATGTTTTAATTTCGATATATCGATATCGATGTTTTAATTTCGATACATCGACATCAATGTTTCAATTTCAATATATTGATATTGGTGTTGTAATTTCAATATATCTATATCGATGTTTCAATTTCGATATACATATCGATATTGGTGTTTCAATTTCGATATATCGATGTTTTAATTTCGATATATTGATATCGATGTTTCAATTTCAACACATCGATATTGACGTTTTAATTTCGATACATTGATATCGACGTTTCAATTTCGATATATCAATGTTTTAATTTTGATATATCGACATCGATGTTTTAATTTCGATGTATTGATATCGATGTTTTAATTTCGATATATCGACATCAATGTTTTAATTTCGATATATTGATATCAATGTTTCAATTTCAATGCATCGATATTGATGTTTTAATTTCGATATATCGATATCAATGTTTTAATTTCAATAATTTATATCGATATCGACGTTTTAACTTTGATATATCGATATTGATGTTTTAATTTCGATATATCGACATCAATGTTTTAATTTCGATGTATTGATATCGATGTTTTAATGTCGATATATCGATGTTTTAATTTCGATATATCGACATCAATGTTTTAATTTCGATATATCGATATCGATGTATTAATTTCGATATATTGATATCGATGTTTTAATTTCAATATATCGATATCAACGTTTTAATTTAGATATATCGACATCAATGTTTCAATTTCGATACATCCATGTTTTCAATTCGATTTTTCGACTCCAATATTTCGATATTTTGACGTCATGTTTTAATTTCTTCATTTCGATGTTTTTAATTCCACGTTTCGATTTTATTTTCGGTATTTCCATGTTCTCATTAATAATTTGGCATTTAGATCCTTTGATCTTGATGTTTAAATTGTGGTACATATTTCGAGTTTAACACAAACGCTTCTTCTTCGACATTTCGACATTTTTATTTCGATATTTTGTTTCGGACAATTGAACTCGATACTTCAATTTCGATACTTCGATTATTATTTTTCCAATTCGATCTTCAATTTCCCTATTTTGACGTTTTGAAATATGTAATATTTTCATTTCAGTAATAGATTTTTCAATTTTAGTATTTTAAATGCTTCTCCTTGATCATTTCCTACAAATAAGAGAACCCTGAAGTCAAATTTTTGAGGAAGGAAACAGTGAAACAAATTTGTGCTTTCAAAACGAGTTGAAATTTTAAAATAAGAACGTTACAAAGAAGGATAAGATATTTTCGTTGTTTAAGTTGTCAAAATGTGAAATTCTATATTTGAAATTATCACTTTTTGTGAAAATAATCCAAAAGAGTTATTTTCAAGAAATACCAAGTATTTACTTTTCGTTATTTTTGCCTAATTTAAAAAGTTACCTATTGTTGTAATGTTTTTATTAATCAAGGCTTAAACTGAGATGAAAACTGCAATTATAAAAATTGCAGGAAATCACGAGAGATATATTTTTTGCCTTTGGATTTTTTTCATATCTCCTTAAATTTTCAAATTTCGAGGGAAGTTGGTGATTTTTGAGATTTTAAATTTAAAAATACACATCATGGAAGCATGGAAGTGAATTATGTACAAAACGGGGTGATTTTTTAGAATCATCGGGGCGATCTTATTGCGTAGTTTTTCAACGATCACGACATTACGGCGAGTTTCCCTTTATGAACATCCTCTTTCTGAAATTTCACCTACACGACTCTCGGGGCAAAAAAAAAGACGTCGAGCGAAAAAGCCCATAAAATAAACTCCCCGCGATGAACTGCGACGTCGGCTTATATGGGAAAATTAAAAAAAAAAGAGTAATCCCTTCGAAAAGCCTATTCAAACAGCGTATTTATTTACGTACGAGTACTTCGCACTTGGTACGATGGCCGAAAGGTACGCGGGACGGCGCGTACGCCTAATTAAAAACGAGCACGGAGGGGCGTCGGAGCGGATAAAAGCACACAGGTGCCGTATGTAAAGTACGCGCAAATAAATGTACCGAAGAATAGCAGTTTCGAAATGTAAATATAAGTACAGAAAACGATTAGAGATTGCGCCGGATCGTTCCTTAGCGTTTTAAAAAGGGCCGCAGCGCGTAGCCCTCGTCGACGACGGCGGCGTTTTGCAAAACCGGGCGCTGTATTGATTACCGCCTGTGACGTCATACGGAGTCGGGCTTTTACCCGGACATAATTTCCACCAATTTTGAGAGCGCTTTGTGCGTTCGCCGGCGTACGCGTCGCGTCTGAAATCTCCAGTGTTACCGCGTTTAACCGATGAATTTCCCCGGTAATCGGTGTTTTTGCCGGGTGGGCTAAAATTAATCAACACGTTAGCGACTTCGCCGGCCTAACCACTTGTGGTATGTGCGATTAATTTCGTAATTTATCGCCACAAGCGGGATTCACGTTTGTCATAGGATTCCGGCGGACGTAGCACCTGTGCGCGACGCTGCAGTTCATATGGCACATGCGATAAAGCAAGTTCGATAGGTGGAAATTGATTTTCCTCGGAGGCCGAGCCAGGCCGAAAACTTCCTTTGATTTGTATGCGTAACCGGTAACGCGGGCTCTTGGTAATTTAATTTTTACCCATTTTCCGATACTCTCGCAGGTCGAATTCGTTTAATTAACGAGCTCGTCGAAATCCCTCCCCGCGGTCTTTTCACGCCTCATCAATCTCGCTTCCAGATCTCCGCGAAATTCGCATACGCGGCATGCCGCGTTACGCCGCGGATACCAGGGAATCGCAACGATAACCAAATTCGGCCATCGGCGTAGCTTAAAGTTGATTAACAAATTAGAACCATGTCGCGTAATTCATTTTCTGCGTCCGTAACCAAATCCTCGGAAAAGCTCCGATACAATGAATACCGAATGGAAATATTAAATTCGAAATTTCGCCCAGTCTCAAGCCCCGCAATCCGCAAAAACATCCCCTGCTCCACTTCGTATCGACGCACCGACCGGCAACCCCGTCGAGAGGATTTTCCAGCCTGCCTATCTGTCCAATATCCACTTGCGTCGATTTCTTTTCATTCGTGGTGTTCCGTTTGGTCGGCTTTGTTTTTCAAGGACAATAACCACGAGGGTCGAATAGGTGTACGGGTTGCCTCATTCTGTTGTAGGCGTTCGATCGAACAAATTAACAAATTCTTGGGGTGCTCTGATGAAAAATGCGAAGGGAGGTAGAATTGGTGGATTTTATTTGTAATTTTAATTAATTTCCAAACAGATCGAATGAACGAAAAATAGAAATGGAAATCGTCATATTAAATTAATATTTCGAGCAAATTATAAAATCATGTGACTCGATATATTAAAAATTTGTACATGTATTTTGGTAATTTTGTAAAAAAGTTTCATCGACGAAAACTCTAGTATCATATTCGGTATCAAAATTCAATAATTTTTAGTTCACTTCATCTTTTTAAATATTATTTTAAATAATTGTATAGTAAATTGTGCGTAAAGAAACCCAAAATTGAAAAAAATTTCATATTTATTTGATAAAATAAAAAAATAGTGCTTTTATTCTGCCTAAGCAATTTTTAAAAATATTTTTTCAATTCTAAAAATTTTTCAGATGGAATATCATCGACGAAAAAAACAAAAAATCCTCCCCCCTCCCCCCTGAAAACAATCGTGACACAAACTAAAGCACATCATATCGAAGTTATCCAAATTCAATGATTTGTAGACTACTTCGTGCTTTTCCCTTCATCGTCCTCGCGTTTAAATTCAATTCCCAATGGAAAAAATAAATACACGATATAGAACGTTTGTACCTTGTAGTTGAGACCCTACAATTGACAAAGTAGGCAAATCATATTACCCGAACACATAAAATAGCGTTTTTTTTGCGCAAGGAAAAATACCCATTTATTGAACACCTTGTACTACAATCTCCAGCTTTGTCCTTTTTTCTTCTTTTAAAACTGCAAAAGCTTTGGAACTGTTACGATCGACGGGGAAGTTTCCTGGCGTAGAATTTTCACATATCGAATAAAATACGACTGAAAAAAGCACGACGGAGGAAATTTCAAATGAAATAAAATGAAGGAAATTTCGGCTTATTAAAGACTTCATGAGAGATACGACGGCTCACCTTAACGTGCAACATGTTATAAGAAAAATATCTCAAAATGTGTTACAAAAGAATGGAAAATTGTATAAAAACGAAATTGGATAGTAAATTGAATTGCGAAGGAAAAAGAAATCATGTGAGTTCGACTGAGTAGACAAGATGAGGATTTAAGCTGCAGCAGGACAGGAGTAGAAATGGTGAAAAGTATGAAAAAAGGATAAAAAATTACTTATATTGATTTTTTTAAAATATTTTTTCAAATTTTCTTAAAACTTATAATATTTTAATACCTTGAAAGATTTTTTTGAAGTTTTCACAAATTATTTTAATTTTTCGATTTTCAATTTTATTTATTCTTTTTTATTTTTTCACTTATTTTCTTTAATTTTTTAATTTAATTTCCAATAATGATGTTTTTCCCGAAACACAAATCCAAATTCCGAACATCTTTCCATCAAAACACCAACGTGTCTAAATCACACCACCGCAACTATTTGTACAAACCCCTTCATTCGTACCACCCCGCAACCAAGCATGGCAAAATTCACCACGTAATAATTTCCTTGCCAAATAAACCCTGCTGCGAACTCCCTCCGGAGCCATTTCGCAGGAAATTTCAGCCAACTCGAAATTTGAAACAGCATCCACGCAAACCACGTAGTTTCCGTTTCGATCGATCAATTGTGAAAACAAAGCGCACAACTTAGCGTTCGCGATTGCATACAAAGGCGCGACGACCAGAATACGGTTGATTAAACGATGATAAAACCTCCGAGATATTATCCACGTACAAACATGCGATTTATTCCGGAAGGTCAACGTTTACCAGGATAACCCAAATTCATCGAGCATTTCCTTCCGTTTCCGCAAGACTTGCTTATATTAACGCTCGGATCGCATGTCAGATATGCAGACAGCTCGTGCAATAGAATATGCTTACGTAGAGAACAATCCCTAATGAATATCCGTCCCACCTCCGCCTTCCATTGGTCTCCCGGAAACATGCAACTGTGTAGCATGAAACCTTACACCCAAAATACCCTCTTCGCTTTTTGCCTCCTACTCGATCAATTACGTAAGGCACGGGGCACCGGGGGGTTAAAATAAATTAATATTCGTTAGCCTCGGTTTTAAAGTATATAACAAAAGTTCTCGAATGACATCTTCCTTGATAAATTGAATCTCTTCGTTTAAAGGGTTATAAATAAGTTACCCATCGACAGCTAGATATAAACTCAGGATAAAAGTATAAAACTTATTACCGATGATATTAATCTTGCAAATTCATCCTCCGCCGTGAAATTCGATTCGTATTTATTTCCCGAACAACGATACCGAAAAACTTGCTGTATTTTTAAACGAATACACACCGTCTGCATCGCAAAAGAAAGATAAAACGTTATAGGGGCGAGAGGGTGAGGAGGGGTACACAGCAACACGATAGCTATAGATTTTCCGCGGAGATATTTTTATTAAATGAAAAATTTTCCAGAGCATCGATGACTTGATATGCGATGCTGATGTTTACAAAATCAAACATTTTCGACGTTTTTATTTTTCAGGAAATTTTCTTTACCAGAGATAGCTTACGTTTCGTTTTTATTTTGGTGACACTGATGCGTAAAATTGAGACTCGTGTCAAATTTTGTATTCATTCGATACGTGAAATTCGAGAAAAATTTTTCGAAGAAGCGAAATATACATACAGGGTGATGCATGAAAACATGATACCTTCAAAGGTACGGTTATGTGACATATTTTACACGATTTCACAATCGTAGTTATATTCACGAAGAAACGATTCTTGAACGAACAAATCACTAAAAAAAAAATCGACAAAAGATAAGTGCTTCACGAACGACTGATTCACAAAACATTTATTTCAAACAATTCAATCCATCACTGAACCAATTCATTGCGAGTGAACGGATCACCAAAAAAATGAATTGCGGAGGACCAAATTTCTGAACCAACAAAATCATTCACGAACGATTTAATCGTGAAACTAATTTTTCACGAATAAATTAACCACTAAAAAAATAAGTAGCAAATGACCAAATTGCAAAACAAATCATTCGCGAACGATTGATTCACAGAATTAATCGTTTGTGAATAATTGTTCAAGAATGATCAAACTACCAAACAAAAACTATTTGATAATGTATGATTCGCTGAAAAAAATCATGGGGCTGCATACATCCTAAAAAGAATGATATTCCCATATCAAGTTGTATTCAACTATCTTCAAAATTGAAGGCGCAAAAGCGACATAAAAACTTGCGAACATAATAACTCCTTCAATTTTCAAGTTAGGCCAAAATAAGTTATTAAATTTTTTGTAGATATATTTATGAGCTCTATCAAAAAATAACATATTTTTGTCTATCTTGAATATTGAAGGGGCAAAAGTGAAATAAAAATTTGTGAACATAGTATCTCCTTCATGGTTCAAGTTAGGCAAAAACAAATTATTACATTTTCTGTAGATATTTCTTATCTCCAACAAAAAAATTGATAACACATTTTTGCCTACCTTGAAAATTGAAGGTGCAGCGTTGCTCCTAAGACGAAATGAACTTCCTACACACAATGCACAGAATTGATCTGTTTTCCTCCCATTTGATCTTTCAAGTTGGCGATCATTTTACTCGATAAAAGAGAACAGGAGGATGAGCTAGGCTATCAATTCCATTAGAGTTACCTAAGACTTGACCTTGGACTTTTGAGCTTTCTTTTATCGCTGCCATTAATCACACGTGTTCCTTCTCTAGCATACCAATCACAAACCTCATTTTAAATCTACAGGCGTTAACCGCACTTAATTCTTCAAAATCTAAATTCCACACAGCCCCTTCAATTCACGAATCTCCTACTCTTATCGCTTCACTGCCGAATAAATTGCCTACCAACATCTTCCAAGGCCACAATTTGGCTCCGAATCACCTCCTCCATCATATGATTCCGCTTCCATATAAAAATGCCTCATCTGGCGTCTCCCAAACGCTTACAAATCACATAATCTCATCTCCAAGGCGGTTTTTAAGCATCACGACATCATAATAGCATCTTCGCTCGCATTCACGACGCTAAATCCGACTAAAAAAATCATAAAAATAGCGACGCTTTAATACGCGCATTCACGAGTCGGAAAATCGCAAATCTCCATAGTAACGAGCGCTTTTATGGCAGTCCGAAGAACAAGTTTATTAAAATTACCTTTTAATAGACGAAAAAGGGTATTAGGATTTCTAACATACTCGTAACCAAGTAAACGTTGGCATTTCGCCGAATTTTCACATCTCGTACGGTTTAATGAATCATGTAGCACGATGTCGACATAAAAGTGGGAAAAAAGAGGGTGAAAAAAGCGCCAAAAGAAAACACAGCCTCCGTGTTTTTCCTCATTAAACCGATATATAAACCGGAGAGATTATCTCTTTGGAGGAATTATGTAAATATGGCGAATTTCGGCGCTTTCTTTTGATAACATTTCACGCTCGATCGTCCTTTGGGGACCATTGAATAACGATAATGTTTAATTGCAGTCGACAATCGTTCCATAGACCTTTTGCCGCCTTTGTATTTACAAATCTATCGTGATAAAAAATACTACAGAGGAAAAAACCCAGCCGCAATGTGGCTTTTGCGCGAATTATGTAAATTATTCTTTGTTTACTTTATCGTAATGCGGAGGTGTTTTTTTCAATTTACTCTCGAAAATGTTTCTTTTTTGATTTTTCCAACTCGTATTGTTCTAAGGAGAAAAAAAAACTTGGTATTCATTTCTTTAATAAAAAATTCCTTTTTTTTGTTCGAAATTTTACCATTTTTTTTTCAAAATCATCATATCGACGCTTCGTTGCGTTTTGTAAACGAAACACGACGTAAAAAAAAATTCGAAAAAACCTCGTCGAGTTATAATTCAAAAGATACTTCGAGCATAGAATAACTCCAAGTTGCGAGAATTTTTCAACCCTTGTAAATCCATATTTCACGACAAAACACGCCGGAAGTAAATTTTTCATTAGAAGAGCCTACTTCGGTTAGATAATTTGAGCGAGCTACGAGGAAAATATATCCGAAATGTTAAAATTACGTTTAAAAAGTCCACCCGAGCGTCGACGCAGCTTACAAAATTCGCCTAATAAAATTCCTACCCCCCCAAGTCCGAATAATTTAACGAATTTCGCCGTCAGAAAATCGCAAAAGTATTTTCGCTCGCTTTTTGGGCGCTTTCGTTGGCCCGATATGGAATCCGGCGCCTTTATAGGGGGTTAGGGGGTCAGGGGGTCCAAATACGTCGTATAGACGAACGACCTCGTACCAGTTGTAACACTTATTGATGTTTATAATCGTTTGGAATCGTTCCCAGTGTAATAAATTTAACGACGAAAGGGTTGCTTTGGAGATGGTTACGAGCCTTGTCACATACATAGGCGCCTTTAAATTATGACGATTAATTAATTCGTCGGAAATATGTTGCAACGTTGCACTTATCTCTTGGGCGAATAATTTTTCTCAGTACTCGATACTTCAAGATTAAACCTTTGATTAATCTGAACGAATGGCTTTTCAATTTGTAAATTAAACTAGCGCTTGGTCTTTTGATACACGCATCCAAAGGCTTCGAGGCGCGGTACATCTCGCGCCATTCAAGATTGATGTGGTTCGATTAAAACGTACGCAAACTGTCGTTATCAAGAGGTGCGTGCACGCGTTAATCGCACCGAAGGAATTTATCGTGTTTGGGAGGAGCGAAGGGGGGCTGGCATGGGGTACGTATAGATCACGCAATTTCCTAAGCGTGAAATTTACCCATCTCGAACGTATCGAATACATCATGACGCGTCGTTCGTGCGAAATAAATCAAAAATAACGTCGTTTTTGAACGAAAATTATTGCCGAGGTATTTGTTGTATTTCAATTATTACAGATGCGCGCCTTCGTACTTTTTTCCCCTTTGGAAAATTTATCGTGTTTGTTTGCGTATGGTTTCGAATTTCGCTGTCGATGAGGATGTGATTGGACGTCGTTTGAAATCGAAACGATTCCAGAAGGTTGTAAAAAAAAGGATCTGAGGGGTTGAAAATAATTACACAAGATGATTTGCTCAATTTTTTGACGTGTTATTTTACCCCCAAAAAAGGTTGTCGTTTTCCGTAACCCTTTGAAGCAATTATTTTGTTAATTTCAAATTTCAACGGTGACTTATACGTCTCAAAAGTGGTAATATTAATGCTCGTTAGGAATTCTGCGACCAGCGTTGCCAACTTAACAATTTAACAAGCCACGGGCAAAAATTCCGAAAATTCTAGTTGAAGGATGAGACATTTGAGAAATAATTGAATCCCCCTTCCAATGATAAATCCAACAAAAGACCTTTTTCAAATCCTTTGCTCGTAAATAACAGAAATATCGACGTTAAGAAATTCACCGAGTCAAAATATTTCAAAAGTCGCAACGAAATTACCACTCACTAATGACTCCGGTGATAATCAAAAATGCAAAGTAAATATTATACTTTCCGAATTACCGAAACATTAACGACAAAAAAAAACGCCAAAAGTTACCAACTACTTGGTAAACTTTTCAAGGTCATTTCATTAACAAACTCAAGGTCAAAAAAGGTCATAAAGCGAGAAGCGCTTTGACGCGAAGTCCAACGCTCGCATACGGAAAAATCTTTCAATTAAAAACTAAATTAACGAATCAATTCCTCAAACGTAACTCGCTCGTTTGAGAAGCTGGAAAAAAATCATCGCTGATTCTCTCAATTGCCGAGACTAATTACTTATCAAAGCTTTAAAAATTCCAAAATCGTACAACTCTTCGTTCACAGACACGTCAAATTGGTTTAGAAAAAAGTAATTAAAAGGGGAAATTCGCTTTTTTTTTTCGGTCGACGAAACAACGCGAATGATTAAAAATTCAACGTAACTTTAACGAGAAAAAAAAGCACGAGACGCGTAACGGGTTAATCACCGTTGACGGTGCCTTTTGAGGGTAATACGTTTATTAAAAACCAACAAGGACATGTTTACTTGATCGTAAAACGGTAATAGTTTTTTGCACGAATGAAATTCACCGCATGCTCGTGGCTTTTTTCATATAAAATTACCTCTATGCGGCAAAAATCACCGTCTCTTTTATTTCTATTTGAACAACTTTCGAAAAAAAAGTTCTACTTACTAGGAAAGATTTTCATTTCGATAAAACCCATACAGACCTGAAACAAGAAAATAATAACGTTAAAGCAACCGTTAAAGTGTATCACTAAATTTACTCAACTTTTTAATCCTTCACCACTCGAAGAAACTTGCTTCCATATAAATATTTCGCAAATCGATTCGTTTACGGTTAAATTGCCACCTTTAGTATCACATTGAAAGTTCCAATCGTCGACAATTTACCTCGATTTAATTCACCGAAAATACCAGCGAAAATAATTTTTACGATTCACCTTCACTTCTCTTCCTTTGCGTATTTTGATGAGAAAAAAAAAACCGAGATGAAATTAAAACCAAATATTTGCCATTTTCGATTGTAATTTATTCCAAGAGCTCAACGATACCGAAAAATCTCGCTTCTATACAATAAGTTGCCTACTTATACGCCGCGAATAACTCAAAGTAGGCAACTCATTCGACATTTTTGTATAAAACCGTCGCCATGTTCTCCATACACGAATGTCGTATAAGTTGCATATCATTTGGCCGTGTGAGCATAAAAAGGGGTTCGTTTAGGCAACTCGTGTAACTTTTGCGCCTGGAAAATTACTACATAGTCAATTTAACGACTCCGGCGTCGGATAAGTCGCATTATAGCGGATGATTTTAAGCGACTTGCGACTACCGAGTGTTTCTATTTGAGTAACAAAGTAATGAGAAAATGTCTACGCGATTTTAAAAACGCACAAGTCGTGCGAGATACTCGAGAATGAAACTTTACCCTTTTAAAAAGGAAAATAACAAAATTCCTATATATTTTAAAAGGACATAGTGTTTCGAGAAGCGTTAGTAAATGTCACCGATACCGTACGTGACACAAATAACGTCCGCAAGATTGAATAGTAAGTTTCAAAGGTTTTCTCCCTCGGTTATTCCACGCGAAAAAATCCTTTTCTTGGTAGATGAGATGAAAATCTTAACGTATAAAACTGGTTCAAAGATGTAACAAGATTATCGTATTATCTGCGGGGTTTAACTGTTCGTAAGTAATTCTACGGATTTAGAGATATCCGATGTGTATCATAACTACGTAACTTAATAAATTCCCCATTTCTTTGCCAACTTATTTGCGGAATTTTTCAAGTAGTTGTATTAAGTAAACCAACCGTGGAATTATAAACTTTGCAAATATTTATCATACGAAGTTGCAGTCAAACCGAATTAGATTGATTTGGCGGAAATAACTCGAGAGGAAAAGTTACCAAGCGTTGGGATTCTCGTGATCATCAAAGGAAAGTTATATCGAAAGAACTTTTTCGCGTCGTTGAAAAATTATATGAATCATGGATGTGCATTTTAATTTAATTGGCTCAAAGTCATTATCACTTCAAATTCAAATTAGTGCTTCATAAATACTTAATATTTAAATCATTAATCAAGTTGAATACAATTTGCAGAATTCTTATAATTTTTATGTAAATTGTACCATTTTATGCTCAATTTCAAAACCTCTTGAAATCACTCAGGTGATTACAACTATTAGTAAGTTTCAACTATGAATCACAAAACATCATTTTACCAAACAAAAGTACGTGACACTTTTTGTAATGGGACTAACCCTTGAACTAAAATTTTCTTAAAATCGTTTAATATAGTTCAATATTTGCTTAAAATTCTATAAAAACCGTTAAAATGTAGTTAGAATTGATTAAAGTTGATTCATATGTGCACAAAATTACACAAAAGTTGAGCAACGCGATTAAACTAATGAAAAATTTGGATAAAATTGCTTAAATCTCCGCAAAGTTGTCGTAACGATGTTAAAATTGTTTAAAATTGGACAAAATTTGCTCAAAATTAGATAAAAACTGTTAAAATGTTCAAAATTGTTCAATATTTACTTAAAATTGCGTAAAAAATGTTGAAATGTTGTTAAAAGAGTTGAGAATTGATCAAAATTTTTTTTTAATTTCGTAAAATTGCGCAATATTGTCAAAATGTTGTTAAAATTGTTTAAAGTTGTATTATTTTAACGGTTTTTATGCAATTTTGAGCAAATGTTGAACGATTTTAAACAATTTTAACAACGTCTTGACAATTTTATGCAATTTTAAGCAATTTTAAACAATTTTAACTGCATTTTGAGAATTTTTTGCAATTCTAGACAAATATTGAACAACTTTAAACAATTTCAATAATATTTAACAATTTTTATGCAATTTTATGCAACTATTAAACTATTTCACATTGTTTTGATTATTTTGTGCAATTTTAAGTAATTTTAAATAAATTTTAATCGATTCTAAACTATTTTAATGATATTTTAACAGTTTTTATGCAATTTTGAGTAAATATTGTACAATTTTACACAATTTTAGCAACGTTTCAATCAATTCTAAACTAATTTAACATCATTTAATGGCTTTTTGGCAATTTTAACCAAATATTTTATTAATTTAATCGTTTTGCAGAACTTTGGTACCATTTTAAGTAAATATCAGTCAATTTTAATCAATTTTAATGACATTTCAATAGTTTTTATGAAATTCTGAGCAAAGCCAGTACAAGAATATCGGTCCGCAAAGTACATCTCAACATCCTTTTGGGCAATTTTTCTCAACGTCAAGTATTAAGTCCTCTCATTTTCAATTTATTTGGACTATTATCACAGGCAAATAATTGTACGCCATTTTAATTAATTTAGTTAATTCGCGTAACTCAAAACGCTTATTTCCATATCCTTTTTTGCGGGCCGCATCGCAAAGGCGCGGAGGCAAATTCGAAATGTACGTAACGATTTAGAGGCATTTGACACAAAAGGGAGTTGGCCAGCTAAACGAATGGAATTTCGAATCGGCTGAGAACGGTGTCAAGCTCGATGTAGCGAATTAATGGAATTCCGCCAACCGGGTTTATTTCATTTTAAAAAATTTCATTTGAATACGCGAACAAAAAGGGTCGACGGGCGGAGGATTAAAACCATTTGTCGGTTTGATTGAAATATGTAACTTGTTGATAATCTTTGTTTTTCGCGTTCGTTTCACGTAGAGTATACGCTTAAATGAAGCGATATATTTGCGGATTTGTCGAACGTATATTTTTATGGTATAATAAGTTTTATAACATTTGTCTTCGTTTATGGAATTCTTGATTTTTGTCTCCTCGACGCGCTCCTTCACGCTTTCAGTTCCAGCATTAATCCTTTTTATTGTACATCTTATATAACGGGAAACTTTTCCATATGCGGAGAAACTTTACTGCCTTCGTATATTAAACAAATCGCTAAAAAGTTTTTTTTTTCGCCGCCTCAGCGTTGTTAAAATTACGTAATTTTTCATTCGACAGTTTTATTAAGTTTTTACGCTTACATTAGTTCGAGCTTAATGAGCTTTTTTGTCATAACGCCTTCGCCCTGCGTGTATTAATGCCGTATTAATGGATTTTTACGCGACCTTTTTTCCTCGCCTTTTTATTCCTCCCTTCGGCGTATGATACGACGCGAAAGGCATGTCCTCAAATAAACTACATATAGTACATGATAATGAAAACATATAACTTCTACGAGTACTTCTCGCGTGTCTTTATAGACCGGAGGGCTCTTGCTTTGGAAGCAAGGCAACCGGAGCCGGAGCTGTTTTTATAGTTTTTATTTCCAATGTAATATGAGCAATAAAATCTTACGTAGCTGGACCGGACATGTGTTTTGTTTCCCACTCGCGCCAAGCTTCGACAACTTTTCGTACCGTTTACTCCCTCTTGTGGATACGTGAAGTTTCGATAACGTCAACGTAACCAGTGATGTCTTGGATTATGGGGGTTGAGAAATTGCTGACGTGGCTTGAAAAAAAGTAAACGAATTTTTTCTCATGTCAGATACGAAGAACTTTTGAAAAGACGCAATTTAGAGTAATACAGGCGTGTCGTTAAGATCACCAAAAAATTAATGGAGTGAAAATTCTTGAATTATGAGTAATATCAACAAGAGTGCACAATAGGATGTCTCAAAAAAAAAGGTATTGTTGCAAAATCCAGTTTAAGCATCGTTGCTGTAACTGAAAACTATTTTTTAAAATTATAATTTTGATTTTTCATCGAGAAGGTGAAGTTGATTAGTAATTATTAAAGTATTTCAACTTAAGCAGTTTGATGAAAAAAAATAATCGACATAAAATAATCCGGATAAGTAAAATATTAAACCAAAACAAAAAGATTGATAAAATAATTGCAAAAAAATAAAAATAAAAAAAAATACAAAAAAATTAAGAAATTGGATTAATCTGATTTTTTATATGTAGAGAAACAGTAAATAATTATAAGAAGTATTTTAAAAGTAATTTGATGAAAAAAAAACCACATAAAATAATTCAAGTAAGTAAATTATTGAACCAAAAAAAAAACAAAAAATTGATAAAAAAATTGCAAAAAAATAAAAATAAAAAAAAATACAAAAAATCAAGAAATTGGATTAATTTAATTTCTTGTAGAGAAACGCTTAATAATTATTAAATCGACGTGAAATTATTCAGGTAAGTAAGTTATTGAACCAAAAAATAAATAAACAAAAAAATTAATAAAATAGTTGCAAAAAAAATACAAAAAATTAAGAAATTGGATCAATTTGATTTTTTTTGTATAGAAAGGGTTAATTTATAAAAAGTATTTTAAATTAAATAACTCGATGAAAAAAAATAATCGGCATGAGATAATTCAGGTAAGTAAATTATTGAACAAAGAGAAAAAATAAACAAAAAAATTGATGGAATAATGATCTCTCTATTGATTAGATAGTTGCGTTACATTGTTTTTCGTCTTTTTGTCTTGTTCCTGTTGTTTCGTTGTTGTAGATTCATATGTCTAGGTATCCTATCGATCTATGTATTTTTATCTCTATTATGTTGTAGTTGTATACCTTCCTACCTATACGTTATTCTTATCAATCTATATACCTACGCTGGTATCATTATTTTAGTTACTATCTTTTAAGATTACCCTTAGTTAATAATTCATGTCTACGCTTGCGAGACTACCGGTTTTGCATTCTAACTTTTTAACTAACCTATGTGTGTACATCGCGTAACATTTTTACCATTTTTTGTAACAGAAGGCAGCCTTCATTCACTCGCTTTTCGGTTTAGAGAAATTTTTCACCAAGGCATAACCTAATATTTATGGCTTTTAGAACATTTATAACTCAGTGGAATATTAATGGTGTTAAAAAACACTCTTCTGAACTTAAAACAATGATATCCGATTTTGATCCTTTAGTAATTTCCCTGCAAGAAACACATCTTCGCACCAACAATTTCTTCAACCTAAAAAACTATGAAATTTTTCGCTTTGATTTCCTAGGTGGCGAGAAAGCTTGTGGTGGTGTTGCCACATTAGTCAAAAAAGTCGTCTCATCTTCCCAAATCAACATTAATAATGGCAACTTACAAGTTATTGTTACTTCCATTCTAACACCTCATCTCCCTTTCAAAAAAATTTCTGTCTGTAATATTTACATTCCCCCTCATCAAACAATTTCCGTCGATGAAATTCGAAATATATTCGACCAACTTCCATCCCCATTCATAGTCGTCGGTGATTTCAATGCCCATTCCCCATCTTGGGGATCCACTTCTTCCAACAATAGAGGTAATATTATTGATAAACTTTTATCCAACTACGATATTTTTCTTTTGAATAATGGCTCTCATACCCATTTTAATTTATCTAATGGTTCTTTTTCTTCTATTGATCTAACTTTTTGTTCTCCCAATATAGCTCATTTAATTGAATGGAAGACCCAGAGCGACCTTCATTTCAGTGACCACTTCCCAATTAATATCTCACTCGTCTCTCATTCTCCAAAACATCTTCCAGAAAAGCACCCAAAATGGCTAATCAACAAAGCCAACTGGTCAATATTCAGTTCTATATTCCAATTTACTGAAAATTCAGAGCTTGATCTCGAATCAACTGTTAACCTTTTCTCTCAAGCCATCATTGAAGCCGCCGAGATTAGTATACCAAAATCTTCCAAATTTTCCGCTAGAAAATTTGTCCCTTGGTGGTGCGAAGAATTGAAATACGCCATTCAGAATCGTAAGAAAGCCCTTCGTAAATTTAAAAAAAATCCAACGCAAGAAAATCTTATTGACTTCAAGAAAAAGCGAGCTATTGCTAGACAATTAAATCTCTCTAAGCAAAGAGAAAGTTGGAAACAATTTATGCTATCAATCACCCACAGTACCACAGCTAAAATAATGTGGCAAAACATTAAAATCCTTAAAGGATCATACACTCCTAACACAATTTCTTTTATAGTCAGTAACAACAAAATATTCAACTCTGACCATGACATCGTAAATATACTTGCCCAAAACTTTGCCAATGTTTCAGCTGACAGTTCCTATTCCCTCAAATTCCAAAAACTCAAAACTGAAACTGAGGCTATCCCCCTGAATTTCCAATCTGATAATCAAGAAAATTACAATTCACCTTTCTCCTTTGAAGAACTTGAATATGTATTAAATCATCATATCAAAAACTCTTCCCCTGGTCCAGACGAAATTCACCCTTTCATGATTAAACACCTTCCTCATCCAGCCAAACTCCAATTGCTAAAGATTTTCAATCAAATTTGGCTATCTGATACCTTTCCATCTTCATGGAAAACGGCAATCGTTATTCCTATCCTAAAACCAAACAAAGATCCTTCTTCCCCTTCTAGTTACCGGCCTATTTCACTTACTTCTGTTCCATGTAAAATCTTAGAAAAAATGGTTAGTAAGAGACTTACTTGGTTTATCGAATCCACTCACTCTATCAGTAATTTTCAAAGTGGCTTCCGCAAAAAAAGATCTACAGTCGACCACCTCTTCTCCCTTCAACAAGAAATCCAGTCAGCATTTCATAACAAAGAAAGCGTAATTTCTGTCTTCTTCGACATGGAAAAGGCTTACGACAAAGCTTGGAGGTATAAAATTTTGCAAAACTTACTTTCTATTGGCGTTAAAGGTCATCTTGCCTTCTTCA